>APFE030534922.1:32339-121392 GCA_000404065.3 Pinus taeda | reverse complement strand
GGGGGGGGGGGAGTTTGCCTTTGGAGAGGGTTTCTTTGTGTTTCGGAAGGGGTCTAAACACTAGGGAAGGGGAAATTTATGCAGAGATGGGGGCTCTTACTAAGGTCCAGATGACCTAGTAATTCCCAAGGGATGTTTATGGTTATATTTCAACCAAGGGGAGGGGATATTTACATAGGGGATATTTAAATAGGGGGAAGGGAAATATATAGGGAGCTAAATAATAATGTCAATAGTTAATATGAAAGTGACCAGAAAGCGCTAAGTTTCAGAGATCTTAGGCTGTGAAGGGGAGATAGAACTTTGTAGAGAAAGTGTGGAGCCTCCTTGAGTAAAGCAGATCTTTACCAAGGCTAATGACATGGAAAATGATGAAACTAAGAGGTATCAAGCAGATCTTGACCTCTTTAGGGGAGGTTAGTAAGTGTTTTTAGGGAAGAGGAAGAAGAGGGAGTTAGTCATGCCTCGCTTGAAGTCCTTCAAATGGGAGCTGTCTGCTGACTGTGATGTGTATGAATGTAACACTTGAAAATGTGGAATTAATCACCAATCAACCTTCTGCAACCTCAAAATTACCTACCCAGCCTACTTACCTAACATTTTTTCTTCTTTTTGGTTTGGGTGCACTTGGACTTGCAGACCCAGCTTTTCAACTTTTTCTTTTGATATCTTCCTATTCTACATCTACACTTATTTCTTCCAAGGGCCCAGATTAAGCAGTTGGGCTCCTTTGGTTCTCTACCTATCTAAGAATCTGCCAAGATTAAGCTGTTTGGACAGATTTTTCATTTTCTATATTCAAAAACAGGAAATTGAAACCTAGGGAGACCAAGATTAGGCTGTTTGGACCTCCCTTTAGCTAAAAATTTGTACAAAAACGAAAGGACTCTTCAAAACTGGAATGCATCAGATGATCTTTGAGTAGCATTCTCTCATGGCCTCTTTTTGGTCACTGTTAGCAAATATGGAGCATTGCAACATGCAAAGTATGACATATTTGGCCTGTAAAAATGTCAATCATGAAATATGAGTAACCTGCTGCAGCAGGAGGCTAACAGCGAGGATGACACAAGGATGCCCAGTCTTGGCTTGACCATTGGGGGATAAAGGAGGAGATCGTCTTGGAGAATAAGGATAATATTAAAAATACTATTAATTTCAGTTTTAAGGATAAGGTATGCGATTCTAAGGAGTTAGAGGGGAAAATGAAGTTAAGGTATTATAAGGAGCTCATCAACCCCACTGTTGTGAACCAAAATTATATTTTTGTCTTGACTAGTTCCAAGAAGAAAATGAATATTGCAAAGATAATAACTAATTCTCATGAGTATCGAAGTGAAACCAGACATTGGTATATTCCAAAAACACATTGGAACGATATAAGTTGCCACCTTTGCTATAGTAAAATGGTTGAAGATGAAAAACACCTTCTCTTGAATTTCCTGACCCTTACTCACATCCGTTCTCATTTCCAAAATATTTGCCACACTACCAATCTTCTTGACTTGTTAAGTCATCAAAACTCTAGTGAGCTATGCATGCTTATTTCCCTTCTTTTTTATCATAGAACTAAAATACTAAAAAATTCTCAATTAATCTATTACTTTCTTAAGGTCAGATAGACTATATTAGTCTTAGTGGAAATTAATCATTATCATCTATACATATATGATAGTTTAATTAAAATTAAAACATATTATTAATTTTATCAATATATTAATAATAATAATAATAGCTATTTAAAAAAATAAAATTATTTAAAAAATATATATATATACTTTAAATTATAATTTTTTAACTTAAAAATAATTAATTTTTATTATATATAAGAGTAATGTAAATATTTTTATATATTCATAAATACATTATAATTATAATTTATAATTATAATTTTTATATATATATATATATATATTATATATATATATAGATATATATAACATTCACTTTTATATATATAAAAAATAAATTAATTAATGATAATATCTCTTTTAAAGTATGGTCTCTTTAAAACCTGGTATATGGATTAGACACTTGAAGGATTGAAGTACGAAGCTTTTAAATTACATATACCTTTCATTTTCATAAACTCTATGAGATAACCATTCCAAAAATCATTTATGAATTATTTTTTAACACTAATTATATTTATTAATTGATTAATTTTATTATATTTTAATCACCCTACCTAACCTAAAGTATGATTTGAATTTGGACTTTTAATTGAGTTTAACTCTTCCGAACCTTATTACATTGTAAATGTTTTAAGGAAATTTTAAATTTCATTATAGTGTTCTCTCTTATAAAATAATGAGGAGTTGAATTTAAATATACTGTATTGTCATTTTTCGTATTGAAAAGTTCTATTAATTTATTATGTTTTATAAAATAAAATAATGATGAGTTGAATATTTTTTTTTAAATGTGTTTGTGTTTTTTAAGATAACTATAAATTTAATTTTTGTCTTGAAAAACTATGAGTGAAGGGTATTTAAGTACTCAAAATTATTTGGAGATTACATCTGACCTAGGTCACACGAGCCTTTAATATGATTAGGTTTTTTTCCCACATAGTTTCAAATGAGTGACCATTGCATCACAAAGTGACTTAACAGTACACCTTCTCACTGTCCATTCTATGCCCTGTAGACATAAATATTTGAATTTGAATTTATTATGGTTTTTTTAATTCATTATATTATTTATTTCCATAAAAGAATGAAAAATTGAATTTGAATTTATTATGTTGTCAATTTTCAGAGTTTACCACACGAGATTTTATTATGTTATAAATAATGTTAATGGTTCATTATATTTATTTATTTTTTTAGTCAAATTACATTATTATTTTTTTAATAGATTTTTTATCTTATAATATTTATAGATTCTTTGTTATGGATGATGTTTTATTCAAACCTTATTAATTTTTATTTTTCAAATTTATATTATAACATTTATATTGTTAAAAACAATTTCTAGTGAAATCATATTCAAAAGTATATGGTTAATGTGTTTCAAACCACTCAATGTAGTTGTCAAGTCAAATTATAGCTTTATAATTTGATTAATATAAATTATCAACCGAGACAGGTAAGCTTGTGAGATGCATGCAAAGTATATGCAGGCTTAACACTGTAATTGTTGATTAATCTAACTAGCCAATCACACAAAACCAATGACTCTTTCCTGCATCAATCACTTAGTAGCAAAGGCTATAGAGTGGATCAAACTTCCCTCTACAACTCTTAAGATTGCTAATGATGATTAGGAAAAGATATAGAAATCATCTTACATCAAATTCAGAAATTTAATCAACATTAGAAATCAAATCTTCATTAACTGAAGTCCAAACATGAACAAAAAACTAATTCATTTAATCCAGTGCTGCTGATATACTAGAATGAGTGCATTAGCTGTAAAAATAAATTACTGATATATAACATAAATAAAATGCATAAAGACTAAACTATGGGAGTTGTGAGTAAAGGGGGGCCTCCCTTACTAACAACCTCTTCAATTTAGAAGAGCTTGCTCATTGAAATAGATAGAACATATATCTTTATATTAATTTGAAAAATATACAGTTGAGTACAATCTGATACACAGTCTTGAGCTAAAACCAAACCAACAATCTAACAACCCATATCATAGAAACTAGGACATAATTCATACATTTACAACGCCCATATATGGATCGAAATAAAAGAGACTACTAATCTAGGCCATCGGCTAACATAATTGTTACAAAATATTGATTTACACCATACTTGGTCTAATCCATGACTGAAAGCATGGATTAGATGAAACTTGTTACATGGCTGTAACTTTCCTCCAAATGGCCAATGAGAGAAGGCTTTTCAACCTGGGTGGTGTTGTTGGCAGATCTGAAATGGCCAATAGGATATCAACCATATGTGATATATTCCCCACAAAATCTGTGTTCCTATTTGACTTAGATATTTGTGGAACGTGATTGACCATCGATGTTGCTGTAGGAAATCTAGGCAATTACAGGAAATCCGCAACTACTGGAAATCCAAAGTGTTCGCAAGAAATAGAATCACATAGCTGTCTGCAGGAATTATGGGCCTATTTCTGAACCAAAACAAATATACACAAGAGCTTGAGATTAGTTGGCATGGTAAAATAAAGAACAACTAGCTAAGGAATACCCAAAGTTAAAGTAAAAGACACGTTTTAGTGTTAATTTGCATACCTTTAGCCTATGACACCCTTTTGGAAAAAACATAAGTATTCTAACCGAAATAGGCATAGTAGGGGTTAAATATAGTTTAGAATGGGAGAGGTAAAGTATGGGAAAAGGTTTCAAAATCGGGCAAAACCAAGCCCCAACATCTCCCCCACACCTAGCTCCTTGCATGCCCCTTATGCAAGCAAAATTGTTGCGTATTCTCTAAAAAGAAAAAGGAAATAATTCCTTATCCAGAGCTGCAGCTACTGTAGCCAACTGATATGTTACCTCTACCAACTGGTCCAACTGTTTACCACTAGATTCTGCAGGAATTTAACCCTTGTACGGCTCGTTCATCTTTTTCAGATGGTCGATCCTAGCTTGCTTCTTTTTCATAATTTGGGCTGCTTTCTGGAGCCACTCTTCATGCTCTTTCTATATACGCAGGCTATTCTCCTTCAAGGTCTCCTTTTACTTTCTGAAGGATCCCCCCAAAATGGTGAGCCTAGTGATGATTTCTTCCAATTCCTGTAGAGGTTGTCTCTTCTCTAGGGTTACTTCCCCTTCTTGGTGTTCTTGGAGAGATTGAGGGGTCCCAATGCCCTCCTTCGCTTGTTGTTCTCCTTCCAAGTGATTCCCACTTCCATGTAGTGAGGAGTCCTGAAGGACATCACTTCTTCACAGATAAACTCAGTTGACTCGATCTTCTCTTTACCTTTGGGTGGGTCGTGGTGTTTCTCCTTCTTCTTATCCTGTGCCTTGGGCAGTACTTCTGCATCCACATTTTCTTTTATAGCCAATTGAATAGCCTAGCTTCTGGTAAATATTTTTGTAGAGTTGGAAGTGCCATTCTTTTACCTAGGCTATTTACCCACAGTCTCCCCTATCACCACCACTTCCTCATCTCTTTTTGCTTCCTTTGGCTGTAGCTCGAGGGTATGAGGCTTCTTCTTATTCTTTGGTTTTTCTACAGGATTTTTCTCAGTGGGCTTTGGAGAGTCAAGGTCGTCCCTCTTTTCCTTCTTTATGAGTGGCCTCTGAGTCTGTGACTTCTTATTTGCTTTTTCCACTGGATTTTCTTCTATAAACTCTAAATGGTTAAAGTTTTTTTCCTCTTCTTTCCCTTTTATCCGTAGCCCACGCATCCGTGTCTCTTTCCTTAGTTTATCTGTTGATGCTTCCTCTATTGAATTTGAGGAGTCAAAATCCTCATTTTTTGCAAAATAGTTTTCGGCTAGGAACTCCTCCCATGTTCATTTTTTATATTTCAAAACCTCCACCAAGATGATTTTTACCAGCCCGTGGTGGTAGAGGTTTTCCTCTAAATTGGCCCCCCTCTCCTTGGCAGCTATTGACATCTTCATCAACGACATCCTCAAGTAATAGGGCAAATTTAACAGCTTGTCATGAAAATGGGCGAGGATCCAAATATAAAATAGGAATACAAGCCCGAAATGACCTTCACACATTATGTATTTCTATAAGAAAAACAATAAGTTCTGGTACTTACTATTCAAGAAATCTTGTGAACATCCCTTACTCCAATCAGGGTCCAAATGCTCTTTGTGGAGGAAGGATGCACATAAGCCTTTGTTGAAATGCTAGTTATTGAACCAGAATTCTCCCAACTATGAAGTCTCGCATGCTCGCACTACCAAACCCTTGGTCAACTTGAATTGAACATCCCCAACTTGAGCCTTATCGTCATTCAGGTTTAGGGCGAAATATTTTTTCACCTCTGATTTGTGGCCTTTGAATCACTGGAAAAATGGTAGCCACCTTGCTTTTTCCAATCTCACCTTACTGCGAGGGTTGACCTTCAGCAACTTAGGACCTTGTGGCTTAAAGCAGATAGGGGCACGTAATTTCAACATTGTGAAAGACTAGAAGACAGGGCATATGCACTTCTTTGGAAATATCAGTTTAAGCTTTGTAACATACTCATGCGACAAGGGAGGTATTATTATAGAAATTTATCACAAAGCATGGGATTTTCGAGAGATGGTTCATGATCATGATTTTCATCATGATCTGACCTGCAAGAAGATATGGGGAGTACGTCTAATGGTCATGTCAGAATCATGGCAATTGGGTGAGGAGATGGAATCCTAATGCACGAGATCACGACTGTGTTTTTCCGCAAGGGTGACCCTAGCCAAAAAATCATACAAATATTAAAAATTAAAGCATTAATTACCCTTTACCTCAAGTGTCCCCTCGTTGGTTGTAATTTACCTTTCTACCTTCCAATGGTCTAGTACTTCTGATGATGCGTGCATGTCCTTGATATGATAACACACCTAATAGTTAAATCAGATATATGATTTCATAATTCTTGACCTCGACTAGTATTTAAATTCTGTCAGTACTTTTAAATAATTTTAAATTAATGCTCTCTCTATGCTTTATGTGTTTCAGAAAACCAAGGTGTTGCTACAGGAAATGGAACTGAGACTACTGAGCTTTCTGCAGGAAATGTATCTACGACAGCTCAGTCTTCTTGAAAATAGAGCCACAACTTTTAGAACTTCTGTAGGAAATCAGACCATGACTTGCAGAGCTTCTGCAGGAAATTGGACCATGACTTGCGGAGCTTCTGCAGGAAATAGAACCATCAACCAACACTTTTCCCTCACTTGTGTACAGTTCACTGCACATGAATAAAAGGTGCTTATGTTGAATGTGTAATGAGCTCACTGGATTACCAACCGTTGAGGTCAGGTGTTGACCAATATGAGGCCCATCACCTTTAATGAGAGTGAGGACCAAGGTACCCTGATGCATCCGAGTGAGAATTAATGTGCTGAGGTCGGACCCCCCTGTAGGATCTAGCACTCAAGGAGCCATAGTGATTCCCCATTGCTGCTAGGGAGATAGCCTATCATTAGGGTATACAAGCTTCAAGGCATCATAATACTTTGATCTTGCACCTAAATAAATTGTTAATGTCGATGGGCCAAGATTTTTGGAAGGAGGGCCTTAAGAAATCCCACATCAGTCCAACACGAGCAATCTAGATTTAACTCAAAACAAAATTTATTGAGATAATCCTACTAACCTATAATTTTAATGAGCCCAGGGTAGTCCATGCTCGACAGATTTCATTTTTAGAGAGTCTGAAATAGGAAAAGAAGATTCCAAGGGGGCTCCTTTTCCATAATTAGTTCATTGGGAACATAAAAGCAATAAACCTATACTCGATAGACATTCCTCTCATGTTTTACTGAGCACGAGGAGGAATAGAGTGAGCTCATTGTGTCACTAAGAAATCAGGAAGAGATATTGGAAGGAATGATCCCTTCTCTCACCATCTCTAACTCTCTTTTCTTCACAATTTCTTGCACAAATTCCTCCTTAGATTGGAGTTTTTTATATAACTTGAGTCTGTGCCCATTCACCAAGAAGGTAACATTCCCATCATCAATGGTTTTAACCTGAACAAATCCATTATCAAATACTTTCTCAATTTCATAGGGGCCTAGCCAATGTGTGTTAACTTTTCCTTTAAAGTTCTTAAATTTTGAATCATACAACAATGCCCAATCTCCCTCTTTGAACTACTTCTTTTTAATGTATCTGTGATGCCATCTAGCTTGTTGTTGTTAAATCAAGTCAGTATGCTGAAAAACATCCTGCCTAATCTCATCCAACTCATTGAGCTGCAGGATTCTTTGTTGCTGAGCTTCATCAAGGTTTATACCCAAATCTGCTGCCATTTTAAAAGTTTTGATATGAAATTCATTGGGCAATAAAAATTGCTTTCCATACACCAATTCATACGGAGAAAAGCCAATGGTATTTCTCCATGTAATATGGTAGGCCCACAATGCTTTAGGAAGTTGGTCAGGCCAATCCTTCTTATGCAATTGCACTGTCTTGGTAAGGATTGTCTCCAACACCTTATTTATGGATTCCACCTACCCATTGGCCTATGGATGATAAGGGGTAGACTTCCAGTGAGTAATATGATATTTCTGTATAATTCCCTACATAAGATTGATACAAGCTGAGTACCTTGATTAATGACTATTTCCCAGGTACCCCAAATCTTACAAAAATATCATCAAAAAAAAATCTACCAATGTTTTCTCTATTTCTTTAGGTAATGATCTTGCCTCCATCCACTTCGTAACATAATAAGTACAAACTAAAATATACTTCTTACCTTTGGACATAGGGTTGATGGGACCTACAAAATCAAGAGCCCACCTCTCAAAAGGTTCTATGAAAACCTGTGACTGTAAAGGTATCTTGTCTGATTTTACAAGCTACCCTGTTCTCTGGAAGCTATCACACTTCCGGACATATTCCCTTGCATATTTGAAAAGTCTTGGGCAATAGTAACCTAAGCGAAGGATCTTGTAAGCTGTTTGCTTGTCTGCAGAATTTCCTCCACACAGTTCATCATGACAGGATCCCAAAATGTCATAGATCTCATCTTCCAGGACACACTTGCAGATAATCAAATCAGATCCAGTAAAAAAAATATCTCTCCTAATCCAAGAGTAATCAACATTTGTTCTAATAATTCTCTTTTTCTGATTAGATGAAAAATAAGGAGGAAAATTTTCTGTAGCAAGGGAATTGACCATGTCTGCAAAACAAGATGTTTTAATAGAAATAGAAAACAAATTTTCATCAGGAAAGCTATCATTAATAGTAACATCCTCACCTGCATGGCTGAGTCTAGATAAGAAATCAGCTACCCGATTTTTCTTTCCAGCCCTATCCAATACTGTGATGTCAAATTCCTATAGCAACAAAAGCCACCTAGTAATCCTTCCATTAGTAACTAGTTTATTCATGAGATATCAAATGGTAGATTGATCAGTGTGTACAAAATATTCAGAGCTGTGATGTAATGTCTAAACTTATTAATAACATAAATCACAGTAAGGAATTCATTTTTAGTTATCGTGTAGTTCAGTTCTACAGGAGTTAATTTTTTACTAACATAATAGATAGCATTGGTTACATGATCCTCCTGTTGTCCCAATACTTCTCCTATGGATGAATTAGAGGCATGAATGGAAATATGAAAAGGAAATTTCCAATTTGGGCCTCTCAAGATCAGTGCTGAAGAAAGTTTTTCCTTGATTGTATCAAATGCAACTTGACACTCATCATCCCAATGAAATTCAACTTATTTAGTCAAAAATTTAAATAATGGAGAGGCTAATTTTGTAAAATTTTCAACAAACCTTCTATAGTAGCATGCATGTTCAAGGAAACTTCAAACTCCCTTCTGATTGGTTGGTGGGGGTAGCTTTCCAATGACTTCAATCTTTTCCAAATAAACTTTAATTCCTGCAGCAGAAACATGATGACCCAAAACAATACCTTCATTCATAATCATAAAACATTTTTCATTACTTAATGAGAGGTTAGTTTCTCTACATCTATGCAAAACTTTCTTAAGATTATTTAAATATTCTTCAAAAGTATCACCCATGACTGTAAAGTCATTGATATAAACCTCTACGCAATCATGCAAAATATCAGAAAAAATACCAAGGACCGCCCATTGGAATGTGGTTGGTGCATTGGATAGACCAAATGGTAGTACTATATATGCATAGGTTCCCTAGGGACATGTGAATGTAGTCTTTTCTTGGTCATCTAGAGCTATCCTAATCAAATTGTACCCGCTGAACCCATCTAGGAAGGAGAAATATTTTTTTCTTGCTAAAGTGTCCAGTACTTGGTCTATAAAAGGCAAGAGAAAGTGACTCTCAAGGTAGCTACCTTGTTTAGTTCCCTATAATCCACACACACTCGCCATTTACCATTCGTTTTGGAGACAATAACTAATGGAAATACCCACTAGCTACCCGAGATAGGATAAATGAACCCTACATTTAACAATTTCTGCAATTCATCTTTCATTATTTCCCTTAAAGCGGGGTTCATCCTCCTTTGTGGCTGTCTCACAGGCCTGGATTTCTCTTCTATATAAATATGATGAATGCATGTGTCTGGGTGAATGTTTCTCATATCTGTATATCCCCAAGCAAAAGTGTCTGAAATTTTTTTCAATGCTTGAAGTAACTGCTTTTCCTGTTTAGGGGTTAAGGCAGAATTAATATTCAAAGGTCTTTTAGGAAAAAATTCAACCACCTTACTCCCCCATTTAGTCATGGAATATGTAGGAAATGTAGATAATAAGGTTGAATGCAGTTCGGTTGTTGTACTATACTCATGAAAATCCTGCATATTAACAATGAAATCTAAATTATGACTAGACTGTCGTTCTTCTTGTTGCAAAAAATTAGGATTAGAAATACAACAAGTTATCAAATTTTATTTTGAATTTTCTTTAAGGCTCATGGCTTTGGTTATTGTCAAAATTGGTGGGGAACATTCTAAATCATGTTATTCTTCTTCAACACAATGTGTATTTTCTGATCTTAAGAGAGGTTGAGTAGGGGGATACAAATTAATGTGCTTTATTTCAGTCCCATGAGTGATGGTCATGTTTCCGGACCTACCCCCGGTATAAGTATCTTCCATGGCTACCCATGGTCTCCCCAAGATCAAAGGATGCCCTCCTAAGTTAGTTTTGGGTTGAAGAACATAAAAATATGTAGGGTACTTCCAAGAATCTAATGAGATGACAATGTCTTCTAGTACTCGATCTGGCTTTACCCTAGACCTATCTGCTAATTTTAACATGGTAGGAGTGGGAAATAAGTCAAAGGTTCCTATTCTAGATAAGCTCTCCATAGTCATCATATTAATGGAAGCATCTAAATAAATTAAAGTGTTTTTTATAGGCTGTCCACAAAGGTGGTAACCACAGGGATTCTAGAATCTGCATATTTCTCAATAACAAATCCAGTAGACATTAAACTTGTAAGCTTTCCACTTACTTGAATTGTAAAGAGTTCTCTCTTTCATCTTCCTAGCCTCTTGGTACATAAGTCCCTTACTATTTTAGCATAGATTGGGATATCTTTAATTGATTGCAGCAATGGGATCTTAATGCATACATTTCTTAATTCAGACATAAGATCAAGCTTGGGCTATTTTAGTCTCATTTCCAACCTATCTGGAAACGGAGGCTGGATTGTATTGCTGAATGTATCAGATTCAGTATTGCTGAATGTATCAGGTGAAGCTATGGCGAAGGCTTTGTGGGAAAAGTTAGGGACTTTGTACCAATCTAAGTCTCTGGTGAATAAACTATTCTTGCAGAAAAAGGATGAAAGATGGAGACTCGGTGACAGAGCATCTGAATGCATTTAATATTGTGGTATAGCATGACAAAAGACTACTCCATATACACCTCAGCAAAATGGAGTTGTAAAACCAATGCATAAGACGTTGATGGAAAGGGCAAGAAGCATGCTCAGTGGTGTTGGGTTAGGACAGGAATTCTGGGTAGAGGCGGTGGATACTGCATGTTACCTGGTCAACAGGTCACCTTCATCAGCATTGGAGGATAAGACTCCACAAGAAGTATGGACTGGTAAGAAACCCTCTCTTTCACATCTGAGGGTATTTGGATGTAATGCATATGTACATGTTCCAAAGGAGAAATGAACCAAGTTGGATAGTAAATCTAAAAAGTGCATCTTTATTAGGTATAAGGATGGTTTAAAGGGTTATAAGCTTTGGAACCTAGTCACATGGAAGGTTGTGTACAACCAAGATGTGGTGTTTAGAGATGTGAAAGATGTTATTAAACATGAAGTCCAACGAAAGGAACTTGAGAAGATAGAGTTTGAGCTAAAGGAGGAAGAATCATACTCTATAGCAGCAAAGAAATCAGAAGATGAAGATCCACAAACTCTGGTTGTGAGAAGATCAGTTCGAGAAAGAAGGTAGCCTGAAAGGTATAGTCTATCTACTTTCTGTTTAAATTTTGCTTTATCTATCACTGATGATGATCCCAGAACTGTGAAGGAAGCAGTGGATTCAGAGGATGGAAAAGTCTGGAAAGAGGCCATGGTTGATGAAATGGAATCTTTACACAATATGAGGCTTGGGATCTAGTGGAGTTGGTGGCTCTAAGGAAACCCATTGGCAGCAAATGGGTGTTCAGAAAGATGACAAATGTAGAAGGAAAAGTGGAGAAATACAAAGCTCAGTTGGTAGCAAAAGGTTATTCCCAGGTGCCAGGAATTGATTTTGGTGATATTTTTTCTCCTGTTGCTAAGGTAACTTCTATTAGATTACTTTTATTTGTTGCTACTGCTTTTGATTTTGAGGTAGAACAGATGGATGTGAAGGCAACATTTCTTTCACAGGGGATTTAGAAGAGGGAAAATCTACATGAAGCAACCTGAAGGCTTTGCGGTGAAAGGGTAAGAAAGAACTGGGTATGCAAGTTAAAGAGTCTCTGTATGGGTTAAAACAGTCACCAAGGATGTGGTATCAGAAATTTGATACATTTATACGGGGACTTGGCTTCACCAAAAGCAAAGCATATCACTGTGTGTATTTTAAATTAATTGGTGACCATGTTATTTATCTGGTCTTGTATGTGGATGATATGTTGCTGGTTGGAAATGACAAAGAAACTATCCAGGATTTGAAGACCCATTTGTCCTTGAAATTCGACATGAAAGATCTTGGTGCTGCAAACTATATTTTGGGCATGGAAATTAAAAGAGATCAGGCAATGAGGAAGCTCTAGTTAAACTAGAGGAAGTATGTCAAGACAATACTATAGAGGTTTAATATACAGGAGAGTAAACCGGTGAAGGTTCCTATTACTGTAAGTGTGAGGTTATTTATTGAACAGTGTCTCAAGACACAAGAAGAGGAAGAGGACATGTCCCATGTTCCATATGCAAGTGTAGTCGGTAGCTTGATGTATGCAATGGTTTGTAATAGGCCAGACATTACACATACAGTGGGAGTATTGAGTAGGTTTACGTCAAAACCAGGGAAAGAGTATTAGATAGCAGTGAAGCGGGTTTTCATGTATTTGCATGGCACTGATGATTATGGTTTGTGCTACCAAGGAAGACCAGGATTGGACAAAGTGTTGGATATTCATGGCTTTGTTGATGCAAATTGGGCTGGAGATCTGGATCAGAGAAGATCTACAAGTGGATATGTGTTTAACCTATTTGGAGGTGCAGTCAGTTGGATGAGTAAGAAATAATTTGTAGTGGCACTATCAACTACAGAGGCAGAATACATGGCAGTGACTCATGCAAGCAAGGAAGCAGTTTGGTTGCAGAGATTGTGTTCAAGTATGGGGTTAGTACAGGGAGCTATAAGGATAGACTGTGACAACCAAAGTGCAAGTTTGTTGGCAAAGAACCCTGCATATCGTTCAAAGACAAAGCACATTGATGTTCAGTATCACTTTGTGAGGAATATGATAGAAGACAAAAAGGTGTTGCTGGTAAAGGTGGAAACTTTGAAGAATACTGCAGATGCATTGACAAAATCTGTGAGCTCTGAGAAGTTCTCTTGGTGTAGAGAAACAATGGGGATTGTAGGGCTTGATAAATGACTAAGCTCTCTTGTGCCCCCCTATGGTAAGAAAACAACAAGTGGGAGAATGTTGGGTTGTGTCATATTCTTTCCATGACTAGCCCACGTAGTTAACTGGGGGTTAGAGGGGGGCAGGTCACAAGGGGTGTGAGGTGTACCTGTAACCCCACTTTATGGGGTCTGGGGCAACGCCCGAAAAATTTTGGTTTTGGACCCTATGTTATGATGGGCAGACCCACTTATGGTTTTGTGCATGATTTTCACACATGGTTTTAGATGCCATGGTTTTTGGTCCATGGTATTGGATGCTTCAACATGTATAAATATGTATTGTAACATTGAAAGGAACATAATGAAAAATCATGTTGGTAGTCCCGATTTTGGAATCCAGGGGACAATCTCTGTGTATATGTGTTTTATGTGTTATGATATTGCATTATTTATTTTCTGTGTTTTAGAATTCATATTCAGGTAATTTTTGTATGGGGTTAAAACCTACATTCAGGTTTTCCTGGAGATTTAGATCTCCCTCTAGATTTAGATCTCCCACTTGATGACTTATTTTTGTTTCTGTTCTGAGATTGTCCTCGTACAGACAAGGCATCACCATTTTGGCTCTCCATATTTTTCTGTCTCATCTCCTCCGTCAGCAAGGATGAGACTATTTCATCAAACTGCAAGGTAGTTGCATTGCTACCTATTGCAATAACCAGACTATCCCACGAATCTAGTAGAGAACACAACAAGATGATGCATGTATCTTCAGGAGTGGCTACCATGTATTCTGCCCCTGTAGTTGATAGTGCCACTACAGATTGTTTCTTACTCATCCAACTGACTGTACCTCCAAATATGTTAAACACATACCCACTTGTAGATCTTATTTGATCCAGATCTCCAGCCCAGTCTGCATCAACAAAGCCATGAATATCCAACACTCTGATACCAAATGTAGGTTTTAACCACGTACAGAAATTACCTGCACACGAATTCTAAAACATAGAAAATAAACAATGCGAGATCATAACACATAAAACTCATATACACAGAGATTTTCCCCTAGATCCCAAAACCGGGACTACCATCTTGATTTTACATTATGTTCCTTTCAATGTTACAATACATATTTATACATGCTGAAGCATCCAATACCATGGACCGAAAACCATCGCGTCCAAAACCATGTGCGAAAATCATGCACAAAATGATAGGTGGGTCCGCTCATCATAACATAGGGTCCAAAACAAAAATTTTCTGGGGCACTGCCCTAGACCCCATAAAGTGGAGTTACGAGTACACCTCAAACCCCCTGTGACCTCCCCCCCTCTAACCCCTAGTTAAATATGTGGGCTAGTCATGGAAAGAATATAACACAACGCAACACTTAATGCATACATTTCTCAATTCAGACACAAGATCAAGCTCGGGCTATTTTAGTCTCATTTCCAACCTCTCTGGAAAAGGAGGCTGGATTGTATGGGATGAGGAAGGTTATTGTGGCATTGAAGTAGGTTGTCTGCTGGTTTAGGTGTGGTTTCAACTTCAGGCATTTCTAGAGTGTTTTCCTCTACAATCCCTTCAATTCTTCCGGGCCGATTCACCACTTTTCTTGACCTCGACTAGATTTCCTACAACAACATAAGAAATTTCTATAACACATGAACATAAATTTCTTGCAATGACTATGGTGAGGTGTGAAAAGTGGGATAGGTGACTGATCCAATGTTGTGAGTGGATTGGATGGTTTTATTATTGGGGTTAGAAAATAGATGGGTAGGAAGTTGCGTTAGACGAGGTTGATTTGGTCGGGTAGGGAACTGAAGCAGATGCTATTAAGGTTGAATCATTCGTTTTTTTGTGGGATGCGGAGGATAAAAGTTTTGAGAAGGAAAATTATGAGTGGTAGGGTAAAAAAAGTTACCCTACCAAGGTTGTTGTGGAGGCCAAGTCTGTCAGGGCATTGGAATATTCCACATCTGGTTTTGATTATAAGGAACCTGAAAATGAGATTGAGCCATACCTACAACACGTGGTTGCCATGGTCTTTGAGGTGCCATTGCATAAAGGGCATTGAAAACTCCTTGATCTGCTAGATATGTTGCTTTGATTTCAGGAAGTGAAGGGCATTGATCAGTGGAGTGGTCTACTTCAAAGATTAGACATATCTCTATGCTATTTGTAGGACATTCCCTGAAAGCATGCTTCTTCCTACATTTCGAATAGAACAAGACCAGGGCTTTTTTCAATTCCTCTTGTTTTTTTTGTTTCTTCTTAACATAAAAAACATCCAATTGAGAAGATAATGTGCTAAGAATATCAGTCTTAAAATTTTCAAATAAATTACCCATTTCAACTCTGGTTACTCCAGCTCCAGTAATTGACTTGACAAGCCTGGAAGCAGTATCTCTTGTTCCCCCTCTAAATTTAGAATTTCCTCTTGAATATTGTTGAAATATCTCACAAGCTTCATTATAGCCCAACTTTGATATGTCACCTCCTCCCATTAGATTCAAAATCTCTAGAGATTTTGGTCTGATTTCTCTAAGAAAAATTATTCTTTTAGTATCCTTTCTTAGTTGATTCATTTTGGATCTCTGCAAATTATACTGAACACTCTCCACCAAGTCCTTAAGAATCTCCCCCTCCTTCTGAGTCATGCCAAAAATCTCTTCTCCGAGGTCCCTAGTCTTGTAATAATCTTGATACTTTCTGAAGAATAGCTTTTTCATTTCCTCCCAAGTGGTGATGGAGTTTGAAGCCAACCCCATAAACCAACTGAGAGCCGCATCCTTCAATGCTGCAGGAAACAACTTCAGCTTCTAAGCATTTGAAGAATAGTCTTAGCTCCTACATAACACATTGAACTCGAATAGAAAGGCATCAGGATCTTCACTAGGAACTCTGCGAAAGTTAGGCAAAGTTGAAGGAGGAATTTATTCATCTCAGTAGCTCCAGTAGCCTCCCGACTAGGGAATTTGAATGTGACTAGATATTCTTCCTTCTCATTGTATCCATCTGTGTAACCAGTCCCCTCTTCATGAGCCATTCTGGACCAAAAGGAAGTGGGGGCTTTGTGAGTTATAGATTCTGTGAAATCAATGGTTTGGAATTTGGTTCTTAAACAGTATTGCCAAGGAATTCCTTTTCAGGCTGAACACTGAGCAAAGATGTTGTTTTCCTTGTGACAGGAGATTGGAAGTGGGCAGCAACAAAATATTTTCCTACAAAAGCTGCTACTGTAGAAGTAGGAATATGTTCTGGGTCCCTTTCAGGACCACAGACCTCCTGACTAGACTCTTCTTCTCTTGCTTTCTTATATCTTGCAGACTTATTTTTCCTTGCCAGTGTATTAGTAAATGAAATGGTGCTCACACCACCACAAAAGACATTTGTAGATGTTGGACCCAATCAACTACTATGAAAATAAATTCAAAAGAAACTACTTACCAAACAATCAAGACATGACTTTGGTGAATTTCTAACCTCCTCTGGTGTGTGGGATTTGTCCTTCGTCTTACCACCTCGACTCCCCGAGTCCTAAAAATTTCCAAACAATGCATGTAATACAAAAATTACAACCTTATAATTTGATTAACATAAATTATCAACTGAGACATGTAAGCTTGTGAGATGCATGCAAAGTATATGCATGCTTAACATTATAAGTGCTAACTAATCTAACTAGCCAATCACACAAAACCAAGGACTATTTCCTGCATCAATCACTTAGTAGCAAAGGGTATAGAGTGGATCCAACTTCCCTCTACAACTCTTAAGATTGATGTTGATTGTTAGGAAAAGATATAGAAATTTACTTACAACAAATTCAGAAATTCAATCAACATTAGAAATCAAATCTTCATTAAATGAATTCCACACATGAATAGAAAACTAATTCATTTAATCTATTGCTACCGATATATTAGAAAGAGTGCATTAGCTCTAAAAATAAATTATTTCTGCATAACATAAATAAAATGTATAAATACTAAACTGTGGGAGTTGTGAGCAAACAGGGCCCTCCCTTACTCACAAGCCTTTAATTTAGAATAGATTGATCATTGAAATAGACAAAACATCTATTTTTATATTAATCTGAAAAAGATACAGTTGAGTACAATCTGATACACAATATTGTGCTGAAACCAACCCAACAATCTAACAACCCCTATCATAGACACTAGGATAGAATTTATACATTTACAATGCCCATTTATAGCTCGAAATAAAGGAGACTACTAATCTAGGCCATCGACTAACATAACTATTACAAAATATCACTTTTATCCATATTGTGTCTAATCCATGACTGAAAATGTGGATTAGACGAAACTCATTACATGGTTGTAGCTTTCCTCCAAACAACCAATAAGAGAAGGCTTCTAAACTTGGACAATGTTGTTGGCAGCTTTGAAATGGCCAATAGGATAGCAACCATATGTGATATATTCCCCACAAAACCCATGTTCCCGTTTGACTTAGATATTCATGGAACATAGTTGACCGTCGATGTTGCTACAGGGAATTCATGTGGTTACAAGAAATACGCGACTGTAGGAAATCCAGAGTGTTTGTAGGAAATAGAATCGCATAGCTATCTGTAGGAATTGTGGCCCCATTTCTGAATCAAAACAAATCTACACAAGAACTCGAGATTAGTTGGCATGGTAAAATAAAGATCAACTAGCTAAGGAATACTCAAAGTTAAGGTAAAATACACTTACTAGTCTTAATTTGCATACCTTCAGCCTACGACACCCTTTTTGAAAAAACATAAGTATTCTAACCGAAATAGGCATAGTAAGGGTTAAACATAGTTCAAAATGAGAGAGGTAAAGTATGGAAAAAGGTGTTAAAATTGGGCAAAACCAATCCCCAATAGTAGTTCATGATCATGACTAAGTGGGGAGTCAAATCTACGTAAATATTTAAATAATGTAGAGATGAAAATAAATTACAATGTGTTACGCAATCAGATAAAAAAAAAAGATAGATCAATGACTTGAAAATTAGCCTCTTCGAGGGGGCAACCTCCTTTACATTGCATAAATGAACAATTCTTGGATGATACAAATGAAAACACCTCCTTGGTATATATAGGAGTTTAATGGGTCACAATATAATTATATCATACATAACAATAATAATGTAAGGGCACAACAATAACAATAGCGGGCTTCCATGGGGCACAATAATAACAATATGGGGGCTACATGGGCACAACAATAACAAAAAGGGGGTTATACTTAAAATAATAATAAGGGGGCTAAACTAGTTTTATAGGGACCTAACATGCCTCTCTCCTTCAAAAAAGTGTTGTCATCAACACTTGAGTAGTTTTGGATAAGTTCTTCACCAAATATGTTCTTCCACTTAATGGGATACTATCAAATTGATCAAACTCATAGCTATCAGGTTCTTGTTTCTATGACTACTTCATGCTCCAATATGAGTCTTCCTTCACTGTTAAGTTTCTAAAATGTTGTTTGAGCTGGGAGCTTATAACTGATAACCTTCTTTAAGCATGAAACATGGAAAACTTGGTGTACTTAGGAAGATGCAGGTAGCTATAATTTGTATGCCATAGTACCAATCTTTTGCAACACCCTGTATGGACCATCGTACTTGGGTGATAATTTATTATCCTTCTTAGTGTGTTTGAGGAATATTTGTTTGCATGGTTGTAGTAGTAAAAATACCCATTCACCTACTTCGATGCTTCTTTCACTGCAATGTCGATCTTCATGTTTTTTCATTCAATTATATGTCAGAGTGAGGTTATTCTTTAAGAGGTGGATAAAATTTTCTTAATGCTCAATGTGATTTTGCACTTCTTGAACCTTATAATTTTATCTTAAAGATGATGTGATGGACATTGGATGATATCTAGAAAGTGTCATAAATGGGGTCATTTTTGCTGTAGTATGGAAGGAAGCATTATACCACCACCCAGCCAGAGGTAATCACTTGACCCATTGTGTTTGTTTGTCAGATGAAAAGCAACAAAGATATCCTTCCATAAATTTATTGGTATCTTAGTTTGCTTGTCATATTAAGGATGATAAGATGAGCTATGAGATAATTGGGTACCAAGACAAGAAAATAATTTCATCCAAAAATTTCTAGTGAAAATGGGGTCTCTATTGCTTACAATAATCTTTGGGTTTCCATATAGCTTTTGAATTGTTTTCACAAATTTTGTAGCAGCTGTACTGACTTTAAAAGGATGAGATAATGCAAAAAACTATGCATAGTTGGTAAGTCTATCAACTACTACCATGATGACACTCTTCCTTCGGACTTGGGTAAACATGTGATAAAATCCATTGAGACCTCCTCCCAACTTTGAAATGGAATGGTTAAAATTTGTAAGAGACATGGGGTATTAATTGTCTCAAATTTATTTTTTTGGGAAACCAAACATTCTGCCACAAAATAATGAATATTAGATTTAACGCCATCCTAAAAGAAAATCCCTCTTAACTGTGTGGTAAGTTTTTAAAAATCCTGAGTGCCTCCTAAAGGATAAGTGTGCAATTTCAAAAGAATATTTCATTTGATTTTGGAATTATTACATAGATATAAGATATCTTTCTACCATAATGTATCATTTCTATATATAAATCTATTATATGTATTGCGATATTGCTGGAACTTTTGAATGAATGTCCACACCTCTTAATGATTCATCCATTCCTCTCTTGCTTTAGTTATCAAGTCAAGTTGGATAATAGAAATGGAATAGAGAAATGCTTCCACATCCTCATCCCATCTTGAGTGTGCATCAACGAGAACATTTTTTTTCTCCCTTTTTGTATCTTATTTCAAAGTCATAACCCAACATCTTAGTGACCTATTTTTACTACTCTTATAAAGATAATCTTTGTTCCAAAAAGTATTTATGACTATCATTATCTATTTTTACCTTGAATTGTCTTCCCATTAGGTAAGGGCGCAATTGCTTTAGGACATGTAGTATTGCCAACATTTCCTTCTCATAAATAGGTTTGTGTAAATGCTTTCCCTTTATTATAGAACTTTCAAAAGTAATTGGTCTTCCTTCTTGCATTAAAACAACATCAATTTCATTTCCTAAGGCATCACATTCCACCATAAAGATTTTTTTGAAGTCTGGAGTGGCTAAAACCCAAGCTTGGCACATTGCCTCTTTAAGATGTTCAAAGGACTTAGTTTCTTATGGAGTGAAAAAAAATGCATCTTTGTTTAGTAATTTTGTTAGAGGTGCTGCTATTTTCACATAATTCTTAATAAACTTGCGATAATACCGTGTCAAACCGAGAAATCCTCCAAGATGTTTTAGGGTTGTGGTGATTTTTCATTCCCTGATGGATTTTATTTTGTTAGGATATAACTTAACACCCTCATGAGATACAATATGACCCAAATATTCCACCCCCTATACCCCAAAGAAACATTTGCAGGTTTTCGCATACAATTGTTTCTCCTCCAATAGTTTAAATACCCTGTCAACATGTTAAACATGGTCCTTCCTAGACTTGTTGTAAATTAGTATATCATAAAAAATTACTAACAAAAATTTTCTAATGAAGGGCTTGAAAATGGAATTCATCAAAAGTTGAAATGTGAAAGGTGCGTTAGTAAGGCCAAAAGGCATGACCAAAAATTCATAATGACCTTCATGAGTTCTAAATGTTGATTTCAGACTGTCTTCAATATTTATTCTAGTTTGATGATATATTGAACAAAGATCTAGCTTGGTGAAGTAAATTTCTCCATGTAATTCATCCAACAATTCATCCATTAAAGGAATGGGAAATTTATATTTAGTAATGAGCTTGTTGAGCTCCCTATAATCTAGAAACATATGCCATGATCCATCCTTTTTGTGTACCAATACTAATAGAGCAGAGAAAGAACTTTGGCTAGGTTGAATTATACCTACCTTTGGCATTTCTACAACCATACATTCAATTTCACTCTTTTGGGCATAGGGATATTTGTAAGGTCCAATGTTTGGAGGAACGGTTCCTGGAATCAAGTGAATAGGATGATCATGATCGTGAATAGGTGGGAGGCCTTTGGGAGTCTTAAATACATTTGAATGATTATCCAAGGTTCTTTGGAGATCTAGAGAAATACATGGTTTCAGTGTTTGAAGATCTAGTGTGGATAATTGTGAAATTATGCCTTGTTGTTATTTATTCAAAGGCTTTCTCATGCCATTAGAGTTTATTATATTCCCCAATTTCCCTATGATGCCCCTTAATTTAATTTCCTTTACTTTCTAGGAAAAGTCAAAAAACAAATCCTGAAAATTAAAATACATCGTCCCTTAATGTTGTAACCATTAGACTCCTAACACAATATCAACACCACCCATTAGAATGGAAATAATTGGACTATTCAATACATATTCTTCCATGAATATATCAATATTATGGAAATTCCTTGAGAAATTTAGAGTTCCTTCATTTTCAACCATCACTTGACACTCTGGTGTTGGATATAGAAAGTAATTTTAGTTCCTTGGTTATCTTACAATGAATAAAATTATGGGTACTACTTGAATTGATCAAAATCATTACATTTTTCTTTCTTCATATATCCTTCTATCTTGAGAGTTTCATAAGTGGTAATTCTTGCCAATGCATTACAAGATATGGTTGAATTCATTTCTTCTTTCTCTAGGGTTGGTTCTTGGTATATTTCCTCTTCTTTTTATGTTTCTTACTCCTTTTCTTCCTCCTATTGACAATCAATGTAAAATATTTTTTTCTTAGCACTCTTATGACCCTTTGTGTATTTTATATCACAACTATAACAAAGCCCTTTTTCCCTTTTGTCGTCCAGTTGTTGTGGTGTCAACCTTGTATATTATGGGAGGCTACAAGTAGAAACACTTCCATTCTTATAGTTGTGAGTGGTACACTTCCTTGTTTTCATAATTTCTCCTTCACCTTTCTTTCCACCTTGAATTACTTCTCCAATGAATTAGGTTCTCAAAGGCAAACCTCATGTTGGATGTTATTCTTTAAATTCCTTTTGAAGACGTCAATCCTATTCTCCTTTAGAATATCATTTACCTTGATATTTAATATTTGGAAGTCCTCAATGTGCTCTGCTATTGAACCCTTTTGTCTGAGATTTATGAATTGGCTAAAGAAGGTAATGCTCTTTGTATCCTCATAATGTGCTATCAATTATTCCATAAAAATTTTCCAACTGACAACTGGTTTACGAGAACAAAGTAATTGATACCACACAAACAAATTTTGTTCTAAATATAAAAATGTAATGTGTACCTTTTGTGTGTGTGGAATATCATGTAGATCAAATAATTGTTCCATATGTAGTATCCATGTTACTAGATCCTTCCTATCAAAATTCCTCATATTGATATTTATAATATGGTTGATATTCGTCCCTAGATTAGAGTCTCCAAAAGCATGATTCACAATATTTTTTTTCTCATCAAGAAATTCATGGGCTACCTTGTCACCATTAGGAACTATTTTTTTGTAGCAAATTTGTCAAGCCTTCCATGTATGAATTTCAAACTTCCATGTTCCTTTTAAAATTTTCCTTCTAAACCATCCAGATTCACATTCATTACTCACAATTACTTTTTGGTTCCTTTTATTGAGAGTGAAATGTGTTGCACTTTGTCCTATAACTTTGATATAACATGTTGCATTTCTTCTTCTTCGTCGTGCATCATAGTAGAGATTTTGGTTGCTTACTGCATGTATCCATTTCTTTTTCAAGGTATATTAAAACTAAACAATGATATCTATGCTTCACTATTCCATTTGAATCACTTTGAACTGATTTTCCAAACAAAAATTATGTAAATTTAAAAAAATACACACATTTTTTCTCGTTTTTGGAGCTTGATCTTGAAATTGTTGCATCTCTATGATTTTGGCTCTCCAAGGTTTGAAATTTGGTGCTAGGGTAACCCTTCAAGTATTCTTTCCAATGCTACAATTCATACTGAGATTTGATTCTACAAGATAAAGTTATGCCCAACTTCCCATGATGATTTGATTATGAACTGGTTTAGTAGAGCGAAATTTTATGGAATGTTGCGTGTCATTGTTTCAACCTTGAGCCCTAAACATTCTACACGATATAATATTTTCTATTCACTTTAATAACTTTTTACAAAATTCCTTGGATGCGGGTGTTTGAGGCTGTATTCAAGGTGATGGGACGGGAGTTGGCAATGAACAGAGGCCACCTGCCAGCCATGTGTAGAGGAGCTGACTCCATGTGGAGTAAGGGACATTACCAGCGGCACATGATATGGTTTAAAGGATTGCAGCAGGGGAGCATTAATGCTCCGTTCGCCTCCGCACGCGATGTTTGGTTCGGGTCCTCGACTCCCATGAATGCCACAGTTATGGCGGGAGCGTCTCGAGGCAGAGGAGGGCACATTATATTCGATTTCCGCCATGGGTTCACTCTGTTGTTTCTGGTGTTGTTTGGGTTGGGCTCTGGCTCGAAGCCTCTGGCCATTTCCTCGACTCTCTCGGTTGTTTTAGGCACTTGTCCGTGTGTCTGCATGTATGGTCCTAGCCTGTCTGTAGCTCTATGTAATTGGTCTAATCCCCTGACTGTGTTTGGTCTAATCGCGACTGTTTTGGGCACTAGTTCTGCATTTGGGAAAGGGGCTCTATTCTGCCCTGCAGTCATGCCCCGGCTTCGATAGTGAATGCTCAGCCGCAGAGGCAACTCCCGAGGTGCGTCCTCCCGCCCTTCATTCGGCGAAGACACTTCTCGTCAGCGCGATAGCCCTCGCAATGAAAGAGAGAGCTTTCTAAGGCCCATCCAATTTCTGGACGCCAGCTCTCTAGGGTCCTCGTCATCACCCTCCTTCGGCTTAGCAATTTTCACCTTCAACAGTTCACTGAACCGTCCTCGGATCAGTGCCCATGTTTCGGTGCTTTTCATTGAGGAGGCCCAAGATGAGGGCGAATCCAGCGTTCAATGGGAGGACCAGGGTATAGTAACGATGCCAATTGTAGGTTCTACGAAAGCTATGGAGACACCAATTGCAGGTTCTACGAGTTCTATGGAGACGCTGGCTAGCCATGACAATGACGTAAAGATGGAGACTGCGACTGAGGAGGTCCAAGCTCCTGAAGCCTAACCCAATTACTGTGGCTTCTTTTCAGGTTATGCGGCCCAATAGTGAGGGCATTTGGTCAATTCTGGATTTTTTGTCTATGCTGTTGTGTCAAGGTCCTGGGTGACTATTTTTGTCAAGCTATTTTTTGATTCCTCAGGCTCCCATGCGCGAGATTGCAAATTTGACTCCTCTGTCTCCCCTGTGCGAGACTGCAAATTAGACTGGTTCATCCTCTCAGTTTCTGAACACTTCTCTGTTCCATGCTGCCACTCCTTCTGGGCAGCTAGTTCTTTCTGCCAGTTATGTTGTAAATGTACTCTGTTAATGTGAATAATAGAATAGTTTTACTTAGAAACACAACTTTTTACAAAATTCAAATCTGATGCTTTTAGAGAAAGTTATGATGATTTTCCCTAGGTCACCTAGTTGAGACTGAATTTTGGAGCATGCAAAAACCCTAACTTCTTCAAACCATATCTCAAAAGATATAGTGAATCAATAAATGAAATTTTTACAAGATGTTAAACAAGATTTATTTTCGATGTGCTCAAAATGTAAGCTTTTGAAGCTTGGTAGAAAAAAAAGTTATGGAGAAAATTCCAAGATGACCTATTTGAAGCAATAAAACCCTAGAATCCAAGCTCTCATACCAAATTAGCCTCTTCGAGGGGGAACCCCCTTTACAATCACATAAATGAACAATTATTTCATGATAAAAATGACAAGACCTCCTTGGTATTTATAGGAGTCTAAGGGGTCACAATATAATTAGAGCCTACAATAATTATGCAAGATCACAATAATAACAATAGTAGGCTTCTATGGGGCACACCAATAACAATATGGGGGCTACATGGAACAAAAATAACAATAAGGGGGCTACACTAGTATATAGGGACCTAATACAACGAATAAATTTCTAACAATATTTTTTTTAATAATGTTTACATTTCATTATTCAAATGAAATGATTGATTATTAAAGAATGATATTAAAAACATGAAAATAATAGTAATATAATAATGAAAATAATTTAAATAAAATTCAAAATAATAAAAGAGAAGGACCAAAATAAACAAATTAATAGTATATCCATGCATTAATAATAATTAATATAAATTAAATTATATATGTCTCCTAATTTTATGTATTAAATAATTAAAAATAAAAAATCAATAAAAATAGAAAAAAGTAAAAGCTAATCAATTTTATTAATATATACTTATTTTATGTATTAATAATAAAGAATGTGTATATATATATATATATATATATATATATATATATATATATATATATATATATAAACAAGCCCCGAGGGTTAGCTCGATTGGTCGAGGTCCCTTTGCTAAAGCACCTTGCCATTGAGAGGTCATGGGTTCAATTTGTGTCAATGTTCTCAGGGTTAGGATTGGATTAATTTGGCTAAGTGCTGTGGTTCCTTTGAGAGGACCTCACCTGATTTTCCGTGGAAAAAATATATATAAAAAAAAAAACAAAAAAAAAAATATAAGACTTAACTTATAAGTCTAACAATAATAGTTAAAAATAACAAGAAAATATGAATTATAGGAAAATATTAATCTATATCAACATAAATAAAAAGAAATATAAAAATGGTAAAAGGACTTGAAAAACATATTCTTACAAATCATTATCCATTATATATTTTTTAGTTATAGTAATCAAGAGAAGCTACTTCTATTAATAATGAATAATAGAAAATATAAAAAATATAAAAAGTAAGAAAAAGAACTTAAACAAAACTAAGGGAACAACAAGCAGGGAATTGTTGTCACTACAATAAACACCCTATAAATTTTTTCCTATAATTGAATTTTGGAGCCTACTATGGATGTTAAGATCAACCATTTCGTAGTCACTTCTAGCTTTGTTAAGTATTTGAGCTCCCTTTTGGATTCTAAGTGTCGAAGTCACCTGCTCAAACATGATCAGTTTGTAATGCATTCATGAGAAAATTCCTTCACATAAGCTTGAATATGCCTGGCATAGTCCATCAAGATAGTAGTTGCACTATGTTCAATCAATGTTGACAGTTAGTGTGCACTAACATTAACAATTTCTCACTTCTAGTTCCATTTGTACTTCTATTTTGGTGAGTTTTGAAAATTGTCGCTTTTGCGCACCCTTGTTATCGTGAGTGTCATTTTCATGCTTTTGACTATTCCTTCTACATGTTTCCACTCTAATTAGTGTATTTTTCATGTGAGATTCACTCTGGCATGTGTTTCTTTCGTTGCCATTCACACTTTTTTTGTCATACCGTAAGTGTCATCTTTTGGCATGGGCACTATCGCTTACTGTGTAAAGTGGAGTTTTCGCTTGTTTCAAGGGGAAATATTTGTGATAATGAGTTTTTCTTATCATGTAGACAAGTTTCACACTCATTTCCAAAGTTTCAACCACTGTCACACAAGTGTCGCCACTTTCATTGCAAAGTGTATCTTTTGTGTCACACTTGGTAGGAGTCATCGCAAAGTTGTTGCATTAAGTAAGGTATGTTTTTCATATGTTCTAAGCTTTCCTTGTCGTGTTGACAAGTGAT
This sequence comes from Pinus taeda, assembly GCA_000404065.3. Taxonomy (NCBI): domain Eukaryota; kingdom Viridiplantae; phylum Streptophyta; class Pinopsida; order Pinales; family Pinaceae; genus Pinus; species Pinus taeda. The sequence goes on along the minus strand of APFE030534922.1, from coordinate 94,071 downwards.
ATAAGTGTGTGATCATGATCAGAGTCTCTCTTTTTCTCATATTCATCTTATTGATCCAACACTTAGTCCAACTCAGAAAACTCCCCAACTGGCCACCCAGTCTCATTCTTCCCACCCTAAAATGTGCATTGCATAGTCTTAACCCTCAAGAAACACCCTTATCCCTAGGAACTTCATAGTGCACAATATCTACCTTCTAGGACTATGCACTACACAATCGCAGTGCTCAAGGTCAACCTTTGACCTCCAAAATTGTGCAATCTCTCTCTCCTTCCAAGTGAAAACCGTGCATTGTGCAATCTCAAGGCTTAGGCTTCAACCTTGAGCTCCTAAACTAAATAGTTATGCAATCACCTGGCCTCCTCTACCTTCCAAAACTATGCAGTAAGAAGAAATAATTCTCAATCCCTCACCCTAGCTCCTTTAACTCTAGAAATTCACAATTGACTTGGCGAGTCTAGCCTAAACTACACATTGCGCAATGTTAAGGCTCAAGCCTGACCCATGATTACCTAAGATATGAAATTGCATAGTCAGTGATCCTCTTCCTCATCCTTCCACTCGATTCCAACTTAGTTAGTGGATAATCATGCAACATCTTAGACTAGGGGTTTATCAGAATGATATTGTCTTGTCATGAGTGAATTGCAGATGCAAGTACTCTATCATGTTATGAAAATATGATTATGAAGGATATGGAGAAGGAGACCATGCTAGAAGAGACTTAATTAGATGTAAAGACAAGATGATCAAACAGGAGGAAGTAAAGGGACATCAAATTGAGAAAAAAGTTGGAGATCAAGTTACACTGGAGACTCCTCATCTCTAAGCCATTTGGAGGATGAATAATAAGATCATGATCCATCTTTCAAAAGGCATAAAGAAAGAAGAGTAAAAGAATGGCTTGAATTTCCATGTCATCATGTATTCCATGTCATCAGTATCATGTCATGTTATGTCATGAGTCATCATGTGCAACATCCTTTTTTGGAATATGTAATTTGATAGTGGAGAAATATAATGTAAAGTGGAAGTCCATGATTGATTCATGTAATGTGACAAACCATGTAGGAAGTCAAAGGGTCATAGAGAAGTCGAACAGTCATGAGGGTGGTCCAAGAGTCACAAGGGAGGTGAAGGATCACCCCATTTGTTATATATACACCCTCATTGTACAAGCAAAGGGCTTTTCACCTTGGCTCTTCCTACCAGACATTTGTTGGGATAAGGACCCCCAAGTTTAATTTTTGTCTAAGTTTTGTCTCAATTTTGATGTAATATTGTAAAGTCTCCAAAAATTGAGGAGTGGAGTGTGGATAACGCAAAACGTTAAGAGTCGAAGGGGCTTTTAGGTAGGTCAAAGCCCCTTATTTGTAAAGGGATGGGCTGTTTTGATTTCCTCCCATGGTTTGCGGACGGTGGTAATGTAATGTAAAATATATAAAAGGAAGTCATCTAGGATTCATTAGGAAGTTAAAGGAAGTGAATTAATGAGATTTTGAGTCTGTAATTCGGTATTCTAGAGAAGGGGAAGGCTCCCGCAGTTGAGTGTGCGGGCCCCTACATCTGTGTGCGCAGGGTTAGAATAAGTGTATTCATTGAAGATCTGGAGTAATAAAGTATATTTGGAGCAATTATGTGCAATTATCTATAAATTTATATGTTTCTGTTTTTATGCTTAGTTATGATTCTATTCTCTATAATACTGATTTAATTGCATCACAAAGGCCCAAATCTACTTTTATGTGATAACTTATGCATGTTAGAACAATTAGGCGAATCTCATAGATGTAATTAATTAGAAACCACTCAAGGATATTATTATGAAGATAAGGGTTTGCAAAGGTCAAATTGGGCCCTATATTAAAGAACGCCTCGTTGCTACATCACATAGCCTTTTGGATGCAGAAACGTAGTTCTAGCATCCCCTAATACTGCCTCGAATGAGACTGTAGTCTGTGCTAAGAGGATTGTTGCTGAAAGGGTCGGTAGTGTAGGTTTTTTGGTTAGCATAAATAGCTTTGAACTGGGGCCCAAGCCCCCTCAAGCCAACAAATGGTTCTCTTTTTGGAATGGGATGGGGACCCCCAGGTCTAATTTTTGTCTATGTTTTGCCTCAATTTTGATGTAATATTGTAAATTCTCTGCAAATTAAGGAGCGGAGTGAGAATAACACATAATGCTAAGAGTCAAAGGGGCTTTTAGGCAGGTTAAAACCCCTTATTTTATAAAGGGATGGGCTGTTTTGATTTCTTCCCATGGTTCATGGACCATGGTAGTGTAATGTAAAAGCTATAAAAGGAAGTCATCTAGGAGTCATTAGGAAGTGAAAGGAACTACATGAATGAGATTTTGAGTTTGTAATTATGTATTCTGGTGAAGGGGAAGGCTCCTACATTTGAGTGCATAGACACCTTGGTAAGTCCACAATTGAGTGCGCGGGCCCCTACAACTATGTGCGTAGGGTCAGGAGAAGTGTATTCATTGAAGATCTAAAGTAATAAAGTATATTTGAAGAAATTTTGTGAAATTCTATGTATATTTATATGTTTTTGTGTTTATTCATAGTTATTATTCGATTCTCTATAATAGTGCTTTAATTGCATCACAAAGGTCTAGATCTACTTTTATGTGATAACTTATGCATGTTAGAACAACTAGGCGAAGCTCATAGATCTAATTAAGAAGAAAAAATTCAAGCCTATGATTATGAAGATAAGGGTTCACGAAGGTCAAAATCAATCCCTACATTAAAGAACACCTCACTACTACATCACATAGCTTTCTGGATGTAGAAAATTGGTTCTAACATCCCCCAATACTGCCTCGGGTGAGACTACAGTCTGCGCTAAGCAGATTGTTACTGAAAGGGCGAGTAGTGTAGGGTTTTGTTGGTCAGTGTAGATAACTCTCAAACTGGGTACAAGGCCCCTCAAGCAAAAAAATGGTTTCGTTCTTGGGACTAGGATCTATCTAAGGGATGGGTAATGTGGCATCTGTGGATACCAACTAAGAAAGAACTCTACAACTGGATAGATCGGAATTTGTACGAGTTTGCAGCCCTTGAAAACTGGAATTTGTACTGGTCAAAATAGAGGTGGCTACAAAGATATATCTACACAGAAGATCACAATGGTTTCTTTGCATTATTCCCTAGTGAATTACATGAGTGGTTATCAAAGTTAGTGGACAATGAACATACCTGGAAACACGACGATCCTATTGTATGGACTCCTGAATTGATAAAGCATCTTGAAGAGTTTGATTACAAGGTTTCAAGGGTTGTCAAATATTGGATCGATAGTGTTTTTGGAAGTTTCATCGTTGAATTTTCAACTGACACATATGTATTGTATATCGAAGTTGAAAGCCGATTCTTAAGGGTCTAAGAGGTAAGTACCTAAAATCGCTAAAAGATGGATTAAAATGTTGTTGTGAGAAAAGGTCGTTATGCCTTTGAATTGATGTTTAAAAGAGGTCAGACTAGATCTACATGAAGTGGGAAATGATTTAGAGCCTATTGGGAAAGGTATATTGAGGGCATGTACATTCCATTATTGGGTGAATGAAATAGTGAAGAAGAAAGGACCAAACCTAACACACCCGGAGGTGTGCCATGGACAGAAGGTTAGGGAACTTATGGGCTTCCACATCCATCCACTACATCTCCATCTCCATTTCCACCTCATATATCTACGCATACACCTCGACCTACACCTATACCTTCATTCTTCAATATGAAAAATACAGTGAAAATGGCTATATTCAAGGGTCGGGGATCAGAGGATCTTGATCAATTTTGGTTAGTAGCAAAAGCCATGTGGAAGGTGCAACAAATCAATGATGATGACACAAAGAAAGAAAAATTGGTTACAACAATATAGATTAGGGCACTTACATGGTATATCAAATATAGTACAACCAATCCAAATGCTACATTGGATGAGACAAAGACTGCACTGAACATAGAATTTAGAAAGTCGAAATCAGAAGCTCAGTGTGTTACTAAAATAAAGGAGATCAAGAAGAAAACTAATGATTCTACGTGGGATATAGGTTAGAGGTTGAAGTGCTTACTGAGACAAGATAATCTTTAGATTTTAGACAAACACCATAAAAAATGGTACATAGCTTTGCTATTTCCACACTTAAGATTCCCATTGTCTCAACAGAAGATCAGATCTCAAGTCGAAGCATTAGATATCACAATGAAGCTGGAGGCCTCACCAATCTAGGACACAAATATAGGAGTCCAATAGATCCAGTCACAGTTAGCAAGCCTGCATATGGAGTTGCAAGATCTGAAGAAGGGAAAGTGTAGGTTTTAACCCCATACAGAAATTACCTACATACGAATTCTAAATCACAGGAAAAATAAAAATGCGAGAGCATAACACATAAAACACGTATACATAGAGATTTCCCACCAGATCCCAAAACCGGGACTACCAGCTTGATTTTTCATTATGTTCCTTTCAATGTCACAATACATATTTATACATGCCAAAGCATCCAATACCATGGACCGAAAACCATCACGTCCAAAACCATGGACCGAAAACCATCGCGTCCAAAAAAACATGTGCGAAAATCATGCACAAAACCATAGGTGGGTCCGCCCAACCTAACATAGGGTCCAAAAAGTGGGACCCCATAAGGTGGGACCCCATAAAGTGGGGTTACGGGTACCCCTCAAACCCCTTGTTAACTATGTGGAAAGAATATAACACAACCTAACAAAAAGGAGGTTCAATCGAGACTATGTCCTAAAGTTTGGTGCATGAAGTGCAAGGCTATAGGCCACTATAGGGATCAATGCCCTATTGCTGAGACTATATAGCTGTGGGAGGTCCCAACCCACTAAAACTAGAGTCTCCTGTTGAATCAAACAACGATTCAAGTGTCTGGTGTAGTATCTACCAAGTGTGAGGAATGCATCTAACAGAAAATTGTTATCTACTGCAAAAGTTTGTACAGTCACCAAAGAAACTATTTTGTAATTTTTTGTAAATTGGTTTGCCATGATGAAAGAGATTAACAAAGCTATGAATTGAGCATAGAAAAAACCCCAATGTATAGAATGGAGGGTGAACCCTGTGCCCAGAATGATCAAGGTTTAACTATAGATCATAGAGGATTCCAAGGATGGGGAAGAGGAGGAGGAGGAGGCACTAGAAGAGGTCGGGGTGAGATCATTTGCTACAACTATGGAGAACTAGGCCATTTTTCAAACAATTGTTAGAATCAAACTCATCCATCTTGTCAATACTGTAAGAAATTTGATCATGTTATAGAATATTGTCTTGTATTAATAGCAAAGATGTAGGAAAAGAAGAACCAAAAGCTGACACAAAATATTCAGATGATGAGATCTCAACCATGTAAAGACAATCCTAGTGTCAATATAGCCACGTGAAGTAGTATAGCCACTGGTGAAGACAAGGTAGAATGTAAGCAACTGGTATCAGATACATGGGATTGCAGGGCTGGTGAGAAGAATGTTGGATTTGACTTACAAAGAGAAAAGGAGAAGTTTATGGAGGCAAGAATTTTTTTTATTCATCTAGGTGCTTCTACAATTAAAACGTAGATACCAATAGTCCCATGATGAGAGAAATATGAAGAAATTATTGTAACAGAGAACATTGATCCTATAGTGCTGAAATCGTTTCTAGAAACATGCATGAAGATGTTGAGGGATCATAAGGTAGTTGAAGGACTACAAGAACTAATAGGTAACTACACTATGAAGGACAAGTTGTTACTAGAACAACACACAGTGAATAAGGTGAACTGAAGCAAGAAGAGGATTGGTAGGGAGATGTGCTTGACAATAGAAATTGGTGATTTTGACATGGACCAGATAATTCTAGACTTTAGATCTGATGCTAATGTACTTCCAAAACAAACTTGGGAACATGTGGGGAAACCTAAGCTGTTGTGGTTGCCAATCTAGCTGCACATGGAAATCCAATAAAAGGTAATTCCAATGGGTCACCTACATGAAGTGACTGTAGATATTGAGGGAGTCAGTGCGCCCACAAATTCTGAAGTTATTGAAATACTAGATGATAGTAATCCATACCTAGCATTGCTCGAGATTGATTGGGCTTTCGACATGAATGCTATTATTAATTTGAAGAAGTGAAGCATGGTGTTTGAAAATAACAACATTAGAGTGGTTGTTCCATTGGATCCAGTTGAAGGTGCATGATACATAAAGTGAGTCCATGATGAATATGATGACTAAGACATTGATCACATATATAAGCTCACTGCACAAGATGAAGACAATATTAATCCCACTGGAGATGGATAGATAAGTTGGGAGAAGTATAGTTCATGCCAATTAGACTCATATGAAGAATTAGAAAACTCATAGAATCCGTTACATGAGGTCACTACACTACGATGAAATAGGATTACAAAGTCTCTGTGTTGTATATCAACTAAGGTACATAAATTTCCTTATTATGATGGGTTAGATGATTTCAATAATTTTCTTAACCATTTTGAAAGAGATATACTAGAGGAGAATAGGTTCGAGGCTCTAGATTTGGCTTTAAGAGCTACTCTTGCAATATGGTGGGGAACCCACAATGATAATATTGACGATTAGAAGGAATATAGTAGACTGATGAGATTAAGATTTGGCTCTGCAACAACATAGCTCAGTGAAAATTACAGAAGTAAGGATGACCCACGTGAACATCTGGCTCAATGGACTAAGGTTTGGGGTGAGATACCTCAACTAGAGTGGGTACGTATCTTTATTCATACCTTAGACGTTATACCGATGAACTAGTATTTGGATATGGAGCTACGACATGAGACTGTTGATTGGGATGAAATGAAGGAGAGTTTCTTGTTGACGTTCATCTTTGAAGATGGTTTCAAATGCATTGATGGGGTGCTTTAGGTAATTAAAGCAGGAATATTTTGAACACCCGTAGAACTTATAACTTGGATGCAGCCTGACTAGAGCATGTAGGTACAACATGCTTTGGAATGCTACAATGTTACTAAGGAAGAAGGTGACGAGGATCCGAAAAATATCAATATTGTTGAGTTAGCGGGACTGTGGGAAGTTACGGGACCTTATGTAAATATCGTTTATATATCATGGTCAATAAATACAGAACCAATAAATATTGTCTTAGAAGCAAAACCAAAGTTCGCGCATATTGGTGACTATTGGGATGAAGACACGGTAGGTGATGTTGTTGAATTATTGCACAAATATCATAACATATTTCCAACAAAGTTCTCTGAATTGAAGGGTGTAGTAGGTGATTTGAGTATGATGAAAATAAATTTAAAGCTAGATGCCAAGCTGATTAAGCAACGCCCATATCAACTGAATCCCAAGTACAAGGAAAAGGTAAGAGAAGAGATGGAGAAGATTCTCACAGCAGGTATAATGTAGCTAGTACAAGGATCAGAATGGGTCAGTCCAATGGTGGTCCAGGAAAAGAAAATAAATGGTGATATAAGGATCTGTGGAAGTTAAATGATGCATGCGTACATGACCCCTTTCCTATGCTTTTTACAGATGGAGTTCTAGAAAATGTTAGCGGATAGGAGGATTATTCGTTCACAGATGGATTTTCTGGATATCACCAAATTAAGATTGCACTCGAGGATAGAAGCAAGACTACCTTTGCTATAGAGTGGGGTTCATTCCAATATAAAGTTATGCCTTTCAAACTAAAAAATTCCCCTGTAATATTTTCAAGGGTGGTAGTCATAACATTCAAGGAATTTATTCACAAGTTTCTAGAGGTCTAATTCGATGATTGGACAGTATTCGGGCTAGTTAAGAAACATGTTTCTAGTCTGCACCTAATGTTGGATACATGCATGAAGTATCAAATTTCCTTGAATTTTAAGAAATGTATTTTCTGTGTACCTTATGGAATACTATGTGGACATGTCATATGTAAGCAGGGATTTATGGTAGACCCTACCAAGATCACCATAATTATCAATTTGGATCCACCAAAGAATGTAGGGAACCTACGCACGACTTTGGGTCATACATGGTATTACAGGAAGTTTATAAAGGTGTACACATAGATCACTATGCCAATGGAAAGGTTGTTCAAGAAGGATGCTACATTTTACTAGGATGATGACCGTTAGAAGAGCTTCGATGGTCTTAAGGTGAAGATGGTTACCTCACCAATCCTAGTATTCTTAGATTGGAAGAATAAATTTCATCTGCATGTGGATGCATCTTGTATAGCATTGGGAGTTGTTTTAACTCAACCAAGTGAAGGAGATATTGACCATGTGATTTCCTTTGCATGTAGGAAACTATCCAAGGTAGAGAGAAACTATTCAATCACATAACGAGAAGGATTTTTTATTGTATATGTGCTACAAAAATTCAGGCAATATCAGCTAGGTGCACACTTTAAAATGTATATGGATCATTCTACATTGAAATAGTTGGTCAATAAGCCTGTGTTGGGGGGGAAGATTTGTAGATGGTTACTCCTCTTCCAGGAGTATGATTTTGAAGTGATAGTTAAGCCAGGGAGGTTGAGTGTTGGACTTGATCACCTCTCTAGGATTGAGAACAACGAGGAATCCACTAATATTGATGAAGGGTTGCCTGATGCATGGTTATTCGTTGCCAGAGTTACTGATGAATATTTTGTGGACATTACCTATTTTCTGAATACTGGCATAGCTCCTGAAGGATACATAATGTAGAAAAAGAAGGAACTGGTAGTGAGGGATGAAAATATTTTAGTAATTGCAAGACACTTATACAAGATGGGATCGGACAAAGTTCTGCACCGATACGTACCTGAGTATGAATGGCACATTATTCTAGCTGAATTCCATGATGATGTCGCATGAGGACACTATGTAGGTAAGGAAACTGTGTAGAAGATTCTACGAGAAGGATTATGGTAGCCTATGTTACATAAAGATTCTAAGGAGTAATGTAGTGTGTGCGATGTATGTCAAAGGATGCGAAGACCATCGCGAAGGGATGAATTTCCCTGAAATCCACAAGTCACGCTGCAAGCATTTAATAAATGGGAAATTGACTTCATTGGACCAATTAATCCCTCAGGGAAGAATATGGGTGCAGGTTATATTATCACTACGACATATTACTTGGCCAGATGGGCCAAGGAAAATCCTGTGAAGGATTGCAAAGCGTAAAATTATGTTAAGTTTATATTTGAGTACATTCTATCACCATTTAGATGCCTGAAGATCCTGATGAGTGACCGAGGTTCACACTTCTTGAATGAAACAATTACGGCAATGAAAAAATAGTTCCAAATGCAGCATCAAAAGAGTACATCATATCATCCCTAGGCAAATAGAACTGTTGAATATTTTAACAAAATATTGGAGAATACCTTAACAAACATCTACACTATTAATAAGAATGACTGGAATGTGCACATACCAACGGTTCTATGGGCATATAGGATGACTTGTGAGAAACTGACTGGGAAAACACCATTTAGACTGGTATATGGAAAAGAAGTCATGATCCCAATGGAGTATATAGTGCCCACCCTGAGGATTACAACAACAACCAAGATGGCATGTTGCGGTTAAAATTTTCCATTTGTACTCCTTTTCTACTTCAAGATGTGCCCCTTGAGGGAGGATTGGTGACGCGAGTACCACATCTACACATGGAGGATTGGGATTTGGAAAATAGGGCCAAATTCCCTCATTTTGAGCCAAAAAAATACTTGAAGATGGTGTACTATGAGGATTTCAGGGTAACTCGAGTAGAAACAATGACACGGGCAGTTGGGATTCAGCATGTTGGTTTACTGAACATGTTGATTATGCCTCATTTTGGGTGCAACAACATCAATACCATATGTGTGCACTAGTTGCTTACTTTAGTGCATGACAAATCCTTATGGATTGGGGAGAGGATCCTAGTTGACGTTATGTTGATCAGAAGTATCACTGCACTGCTATGTGCAGGAGCAAACCCTGCCAATGATTTTATTGGAAAGTCTCAAGAAACGAAGCTCACAGACCAAGTGAAGAAATATTTCAAGGTTGTCAAGAAGTCATGAGGCTATGTTGTAAGTTTTATTATAGATAAGGTTGTTTCCTTTGCCACATCCATTATAGCTAGTAAAATTATGAGGGAGTGTAGGGAAAATGAGGTGACAACCCCAGTAATTTAGTTGGCTACATAGTGCAACAAAGGGTTATAGTTTAATTGGGCAGGATACCTCTGCTAAGGGTTTCTGGACAATTTCTGTGAGGCCCAGGATGATGGGAAACCCTTCCATTATGGATGGCTAGTAATTTTGATTGCTTTGGTAGCCTAGAGAACCCCCAACGAGTTGCAATTCCCTAATGTCAACCCAGACTTGTATGAAGCTACAAGGTATGCTTCGTTCTGGGTGCCCAAGGATCCAAATTGGGTGATTGAGAATATTGCATACTTTTTAAGATGGAGCTATGCATCGTTGTCATGTAGAAGCCATGGCTATCACCGATGTTACTTAACCAATATGAAGGAAATGTGAACTTCAAAGAAGATTTTCACAACATATACATACAGGTGAAGAAAGATGCGGAGGGCATATGGTATGAGTTTCCCTATTTTTCCACAGAGTAGGATATTTTTTCAATAATATCTAATTGGTCAAGCATGTGTCTAGACCCCAGCAAGGAAGCTGAAGGAGATCTGATAGGTACTAGTAAAACTATGAAGGCCATGAAGGTACGACAAAGGACGACACAAAGAAGGTACCTCAAAAATTCATTGTGGACGTTAGGAAAAATACCATGCAAGATCCAAAGTGCATAGATGAAGAGAAGTCAGACATGGAGGAACCAAATCAAGGTGGAGTAGACCCTTTTAAGGAGTTAAAAGATATTGAGTCTCCTTCCATCTTAAAGAAGAGGAAGAAACCCACCACCGGAGGTGCGTAAAAGAAGTAGAAGTCTGACAAGACCTCCAACATTGAATTGATGGTCCTCATTGAGGGAAACATCGATGAGATTGGTGACACTATGCACTCATACATAGAGGACATGTGGGGACATATAGAGGATCAGTACAATTCAATACTGACATAGGTCCAATAGGGCCTCAAAGAGCTACAAGTAAAAGTGAGCGTGATTCAACCAAGCGTGGGTCAGGCGAGTGATAATTAAGTGACGTGGGTCTGCACAGTTCCCATTCCACCAAGGTCACTGCGCTTTCCTACCAAGGCAAATCAGGCAGCAACGCTATATGGTAGGAATTCAGATCTAAACTTAATGGTGTTGCCCATTCAAGCATTGCATGAACACCACTAGGGAGTGTCTGTTGAATTGAAAATCTAGGAAGAGAAGGCACTCTTCATGATCAAATAAGTCAAGAGCCACAATGAGAAATTAATCGAGGAAGCTACTGTGGCCATCGAGGATAGGGACATAGCGGCTATGCATAGGCAAGAGCTAGAGGACACAATTACCCAGACTTGCATTGAGCTTCCAGAGCTACTCATATAGCTTGAAGCAACTTCCAAAGAGAAGCTCCAAAAGCTGGTAGCCACAGTAAATGAATCCAAAGTGGAGGTTGAACGAGTAAAGTTTGAGATGAAGATGTAGGTTGCAGAGCTGTAGATGAAGCTTTAGCCAACAACACCTCCATATGTTTGAGAACAACGTAAGGCTGCTATTAAGGAAGACCACCATGGTGATGTGGGCCTGGCTACAAGAGGACCCACATGTGTAGAAGATTGAAACTAACATAAGAGATAAACAACTGTAGTTCGATGAAATCAAGGCAACAACATGAACCTTAGCAATCATACTAGATAGTGTTGGGTTGTGTTATATTCTTTCCACGACTAACCTATGTAGTGAACCAGTGAAGGTTCCTATTCCTGTAGGTGTAAAGTTATCTACTAAACAGTGTCCCAAGACACAAGAAGGGGAAGAGGATATGTCCCATGTTCCATATGCAAGTGCAGTTGGTAGCTTGATGTATGCAATTGTCAGTACTAGACCAGACATTGCACATGCAGTGGGAGTATTGAGCCGGTTTATGTCAAAACTAGGGAAGGATCATTAGACATAAGTGAAGTAGGTTTTCAGGTATTTTCTTGGCACTAGTGATTATGGTTTGTGCTACCAAGGAAGATCAGGATTGGACAGAGTTTTGGATATCCATGGCTTTGTTGATGTAGACTAGGTTGGAGATTTGGATCAGAGAAGATCTACAAGTGGGTATGTGTTTAACCTATTTGGAGGTGTAGTCAGTTGGATGAGTAAGAAACAATTTGTAGTGGCACTATCAACTACAAAGGTAGAATATATGGCAGCCACTCATGCAAACAAGGAAGCAGTTTGGTACAGAGATTGTGTTCAAGTATGGGGTTAGTATAGGGAGCTTTAAGGATAGACTGTGATAGCTAAAGTGCAATTTTCTTGGAAAAGAACCTTGCTTATCATTCAAAGTCAAAGCACATTGATGTTCAGTATCACTTTGTGAGGGATATGATAGAAGACAAAAAGGTGTTGCTGGTAAAGGTGGACACTTTGAAGAATATTGCAGATGCATTGAAAAAATCTGTGAGCTCTGAGAAGTTCTCCTAGTGTAGAGAAACAATGGGCATTTCAGGGCTGGAAAAATGACTAAGCTCTCCTGTGGCCCGCTATGGAAAGAAAACAAAAAGTGGGAGAATGTTGGGTTGTGTGATATTCTTTCCATGACTAACCTACATAGTGAACTGGGGGGTTAGAGGGGGGGCGGAGCCCCCTCTTCGTTGTGGCGATTGCGTAGTGGGGGGGTGTGTAACCCCCGTCTATGGGGTATGGTGTAGCGCCCCGAAATTTTTTTTTGGACCCTATATTAGGTTGGGCAGACCTTCCTACGGTTTTTCGGTCCATGGTTTTAGACGTGATGGTTTTCTATCCATGGTTTTAGACATGATGGTTTTATGTCCATGGTATTGGATCCTTCAGCATGTATAAATATGTATTGTAACATTGAAAGGAACATAATGAAAAAATCAAGCTGGTAGTCCCAATTTTGGGATCCAGGGGAAAATCTCTGTGTATATGTGTTTTATGTGTTATGTTCTCACATTGTTTATTTTCTGTGTTTTAGAATTTGTATGCAGGTAATTTCTATATAGGGTTCAAACCTATAGATAGAAGAGCTATGATGCAAAGCATCCATCATTTCTACAAAAACGTAGCCTTAGGCTAGTGAAGTTAATCTACTCTCTCAGGTTGTAGAGAGTAAAGTGAAAGGTATGCAACAAACATAGAGGGCCATTGACTTAGCCATAGAGTGGCCAACAAATAAGAAGTTGGTCGAGGAAGATCGATAGGCCATCATGCAGTGAAAAATAGAGCATCAAGCATTGAAGATAGATTTTAGTGGCCTTAAAGCACGCATCGAGGATAGAATAGCAGAGTGATCCGGGATGAGACACCTCTTTGTGTTGGGGGCTTGTTGGGATGGGGACCCCTAGGTCTAATTTTTGTCTCAATTTTGATGTAATATTGTAAAGTATCCACAAATTGAGAAGCGAAGCATCAATAATGTAGAATGTTAAGAGTCAAAGGGGATTTTAGGTAGGTCAAAGCTACTTATTTTGTAAAAGGATGGGTTGTTTTGATTTCTGCCCATGGTTCACAGACCATGGTAATGTAATGTAAAAGCTATAAAAGGAAGTCATCTAGGTGTCATTAAGAAGTAAAAGAAAGTGCATGAATGATATTTTGAGTCTGTAATTATGTATTATGGTGAAGGGGAAGGCTCCTGCAACTGAGTGCATAGAGACCTTGGTAAGTCTGTAGCTGAGTGAGCAGGCCCCAGTAACTATGTGCATAGGGTCAAAAGAAGTGTAGTCATTAAATATCTGAAGTAATAAAGTATATTTGAAGCAATTCTATGCAATTATTTGTATATTTATATGTTTTTGTGTTTATTCTTAGTTATGATTCAATTATTTGTAATAGTTCTCTAATTGCATTGCAAAGGTCTAGATCTACTTTTATGTGATAACTTATGCATGTTAGAACAAATAGGCAAAGCTCAGAGATCTAATTACGTAGAAACTACTTAAAGTTGTGATTCTGAAGATAAGGGTTTGCGAAGGTTGAGTCAGACCCTTGATTAAAGAACACCTCATTGCTACATCACAAAGCCTTTTGGATGCAAAAACATGGTTATAGCATCCCCCAATATTGCCTAGGGTGAGACTATAGTTTGTGCTAAGTGGTCTATTTCCAAAAGGGTTGGTAGTGTAGGGTTTTGTTGGTTAGCATAGCTAAATCTAAAACTAGGTCCAAGTCCCCTAAAGCCAACAACATTGGAGAGAAAGATAGTTGTTTTGGAGGAGAAATTGATTGCTCTAATGCTCCACTGTTGGGGTTAGTGGTGTTCACTATGTTCAAGTATCTTGGAACTTTTACTTAATTCAGAAACTCATTGAGCCATCACGCTTTCATGCATATGTCTTGAATATTGTAAGACTATTCTTTGAATTATTGCGATGTATGTTGTTTTCATATATACTAAGGAAGTTGAACTATTTTAGTCGATTTTGTACTTATGTTATTGATGTTGTGTTGTATTTTCTTTAATAATCATTGCTTCCTTGTGAACTATTTTGTTGGTTGATCAACGATTCATTCATATTTGTATGCTGATGTGCCTTTTCTAGATTAGTACTATTACTTGTCTTTAAAGGTCCCACTTTTCTCTTCCCTTAGGTTGAAGGACCTTGATATTATCCACATCTTAACATTTCACAAGGCACACTTGCTAAACTGAGATCATTTGTGCATTACTCTCTTGTGCTCAACTTTGTAGCCAAGGAAAATCCATAAGAATATATGGAATTTGGGTCGATACCCCAGATGGGGATCTTATTCCAAACTATGTGAGGTCTAATTAGGACTTCACATCGGGGAGAACCCCTTGGGTGATGGATTTCTAGCACCATCAACAAATATCACTAGAAGGAGGGCCAAATAATGGGATGTGCTCATTGAGTCTTCTTTAAATCTCTTATCCAAAATGGTTCTTCCCCAAATCATAATCTCGAGATGTTTTTATAAAGAACTTAATCTTACCATACATGTAGAAGTTTTCCATAACCTGTCCCAATTTAAATTTGATGGCGAGGGTGAATAAACAATTTGTAGACATCTTTTTCAAGTTACTCGTTTTTGCCTTTCTATTGGAATACATTCCAAGGATGTCATGGCTAGATTTCTCATGCTCACATTTGAAGGTCATGTTAAGAGATGGTATCATATATTACTTGTTGCTTCTATCCATTCATTCAACCAGCTTGTGAAGGAGATTCATAAATCATTTGATAGATATGATTACCAGAATGTTCATAAAGTAGTTAATAAACTAAGAATGAAGCCTAATGAATCAAGTGAGGATTTTTATTATTGATTCCTTCACTTCGTTATGAAATTTTGAGAGAAGACACAGATTGAAGGTCTTGGCTAATGCCAAAAATATGTGCCATAACAACTAATTCTATCCATTTTGCAACTTTACCCTTTCCCTTAGAATAATAAACAAACAAGCCTTGAAGGATTTTTGTGATCCCTATATCTGTGTTATCCTACTCAACAAACATTAGAAAAGATCGAAACTTGTTACTTGCAAAAGGGCTTGCCACTTAGGATTGATATAACCATTCAATGATTGGATTTTGATATTCAAAACAAACAATTTTAAAACCATGTGACTCATTAGAAAATGAAGTTTCAATTAGCACATTTGAATAACAAAGAGAATATTCGGTATAATGATTGGGTTGGTCGATTAACATATAAGGTCATTTATTCTTTATTGGTTCCATTTGTACCCAATTACATGAAAAACTAGAAATATGAAAGATGAGGGAATTTAAAATAATTGTTGACATTGAAAATCATAGAAACCAATTAGGATACTGAGTTGAGAAAATATTATAAACATATGCCAAATCAAACCTAGTATCTATGTCAACATGAGGGTTTTGGGTCATTGAATGATTAAAGAATTTTCTAGTAGTTAAGAAGAGATATTGTGCCAGAAATATGAATAACTGCATGACATACACAAAAGGGATAGGAAGATGTCTGATCACAGAAGAGTTTGAGAGAGAAGAATCGTCCAACCTAAAGTAACCTTTATCTTGATAATCATAATTACAACCTTCGAAACTATAAGGATCTGTAAAATATGTACTCTCCAACCCTTGGTATAACACAAGGGATTCACATGACAAGGGACTAACTAAAAAAGAATCCTTTATCTGATAAGAAAGTCTATGTTGAACGTTAAAATGGTTAACTTGGAAACGTTGAAAGCCCTTTAAGAATAAACTTGCACCTAGTGGATGAATATTAAGGAAATAATTATGCGTGAAAATATGGATAAAACTTAGTTCAAAGATCTCAACAGTATTACAAGAACCTTACATAACCATTGTCAAGAGCTGAAGTGCCTCAACGTCTTGTTATGTGTTTGAACTTTCTCACGGTGGATCATTGAATTTGGGGGGATTAGAAAAATCGATAGGTATAAATGCACCGATATCGTTAGATGTATTAATGAAAACATTGTTAGCACCACTGGTTTTATCAAATTTAAGATTAGGCATATTAGAATCTTGATGGATAGAGAATTCAAATGCATCGATAGAAAAAATTCCTTGATCAAATAGAGTTGGAAAATATTCCTCGTTAATTATGAAAGTTGTATAGTTTAAAATATCATGAATAATAGATTCAAGATTTTCATCCTTTGATTATAGGATCACGCCATCCTATTCTTAATTATAACCATGACCAACCATAGAAATATTTAATTAATTTAGAGGAACAACTAGTATAGCAGACTTATTAATGAGCACTAGTATTGCAGCAAGAATGCTGCAACTCTTAGGGTGCCAACTTTACTTTATCAACTTGGGGTTCATATGAACTTGGAGGTGATAGTGTTGTATACACAAGTAAAAGTGAAGGTTATTCCTATTGTCACTTTTCAAATGGTGAGAGACCATTGAGGTTCCAAACCAGACTTCTATGGAGTCAAAAGAAGCTTTATTCTTTGATGGGAGAAAGGTAAATTTACTCTAAGAGAGAGTTACTCTACTGCAATAATGGAGAAGGTCGACATGTAATGCTAAATCACACCATTACCTAATTAACCACTAAGGAAATATTCTTGGAAGAAATGCTAAATCAACATGAAAAAAATGCTACTATCTAAGTTATAGAAGTAAGAAGCATCAAACATCACCGCTATGCAAGTAAAGAGACTGAACTAAATTTGTTTTTGTTTTTTCGTTTTTTTATACAGAATCAAGTATGCAAACTAATTGCTTCTGTGGATGTGGCCGGTGAATTAAGGATGTTTGACAATGGCTAGAAGGGTTATCAGATGGTTGGATTGTGTGGAATACCCTTGGGAGGCTTTTGGTGACCTCCTAGATGTTTTTCATCAATTTTGCCTTAAAACAGGCCATTTCAGGAAAACCTATAGGATGTATTAGAAACCTATAGGATGATGTTGTAGGAATTTCAGTGATCCTACATGATACAATAGAGAGCAAAATTTGAGGTGTTGGAGGTGATGGGAGGCCTAGGAAAGGTGTGTGATGGATGGAATGGAGTGGGAGAAGGTCTAGGATCACTTAGGAGTCAACATCAATGAGAGTAGATGGATGGATTTGCTCAATTTGCTTGGAAGGATTTCTATGAAAAATGATGAAAAAGTAGTGAAGGTGATGGTGGAAACAAGGGATGGCTAAGGTGGATGAAGTGGAAGGTGGCTACTGACTATGAAGTCTTAGTCTCCTCCTGAAGCACCTGCTCTGCATAAAACATGCATGTCTTCCAAAAATATATGCAAACAAGATACATTTTCATAAACTAAAAAAGCATAATTAATGGATTAACTGCCTACACTATGCATGAGGAATGTTGCTGAAAGGAATGAAAGCATGGATGAGATATAGTATGGAAATGAAGATGGAAAAGGTGACAATGCAAATCTACTTTGAAAAACTGACCAAATACTAATTTAAAGACAACAAACTCCAAAGCTCATAAAAGAACTAGAAATCTGTGTTTTTGGGGCTTCTTAAGGGTCCCTTCCTCAAGTCAAATGCCAGAGGGAGGAAGTGAGGCTGAGACACCTGTTGTCAACCTTGTGGTGATCCTTTTTATCCCTGCTAACCTGATACTTGAAGGCACAAATGGAATCAAACTAATAAACCACCAATCTAATCTACACTACTTGTAATGGAAATGCATCTAAAAAGAAAATTAACAATGAAGCTATGAATCTACACTATACATACATGTACAATAAAGAGGAGCCTTGGCTACTAGGGTTGGGGCCTAACTCAAGAGCTTCAACCCTCTGAGTTAACTCAGTACTCTTTTAAAACAAAACTCATTCTTATTACCAAAATAACAAATTACATCAATAGAACTTTCAGAGTATTGCAGCTTGAAAATAGCTTAGAGTTTTACAATAAAAATATGAATCCTTCTGAGGTCCTAGGCCTCTATACTTATACAATTGAAGTCCCCAATGACTTCCTTAAAATTAGGGAGGCTCAGCTCCCAAACTCGAGATAAACTGGTGCTTTATCTCTCACTTGCTCAGCTCCCTTCTAATCCCCATGATTTGGTTGTTTGCACTCCAAGATGATGTGATGAATGGAGGAATATTCGAATGGAGGAGTAGTAAATGTGGAGGATTTGCCTCCTACAATCCCTTTCCCTTGTCCCATTCAATTTTTGACCTTATTCTTTGCCAAAATTCCTTGATTTTCTCCTTTAGTCCTGCATTCAACGCATATTAGTCCACTAAGCATAATATCCAATTCTAACTCACCTCATAAACAAAATATAATAAAAAACATGTAATACGTTATGAGAAAGGTTGGTTTGACTAAGCTAGGAGGTGAATTAAGGGGCATATAATTACCCAATGATGAGGCTCATGATCACCCCCCTACTGAAAGTGTTGCTCATCCTCTGAGCAGCTTAATCAATATCCATATCCTTCATGCCTCTAGTGGCCTCTCTCACATCCCATGCCTCTATTGTGGTCTCCTCCTCTTGTTCATAGAAGTTTGTTTTCTTTTCTACCTCCCCGCACTACCTATTTTATTCTTCTTCCTTTCTCCCTTCTAGCATCCCTAAGAGTAGTGGTGGATTAAGTTATAGGCAAATCCAATTGACTTTCAACCTTTGCATAGATTGATTATACATGGTCTTCCTATTTAGTGCCTCTCTCAACCTTTGAGGAGAGCGATACTCTCTTATCTTTAAGCTGTATGGCAGTGTGTTCCATCTCCTTAGGCAAGCATGTATGCTATCATCTCCTAGCAACCTGAACATGTCCTCAAAATGTGAAATTGGTTACTCTTAGGCAGCAAGATATCTAGGTGCAAGAAGAGGATCATTTTCAATCAAATTATGGGTACTGATGAGGGACATGGGATTTGATTGTTTAGCTCTGATCATAAGAGGTTCAGTTTGCTCTCTTGCCAATATCATTTTCATCTCTACAGCCCTTGATTCCTCATGGTTCATCCATGATGCCAAAACCATCAATTATAAATCTCCTACCTTGGCATTAGGGTCCCATACATTCATGTCTATTAGGGCCATGTTGTGTAAATAAAATTCAGCCATCTTGGCCCTATCTTTTAGTGTGCTATTATCACAAAGATCAATGGATTGCGTGTAGTCCTGAAATGGCAAGGTGCGTCTCTGTGCTAGGGTCTTGATCTAGAACTGCAACCACTATTCTTTGAGGTATGGGGCATAGGATTTAGCTGGCATCCTACATTGGATTACTTCCAAAGAGAGACTAGCCATACATGCCAATTGATTCTCTCTTTCCTGTAGATGTCCTCTCAACCATGCATTTTTTGTCTCTAGTCGATTTTTCATTATGTCCTCTTTGTCTCTCAAGCTAGTTAGCTCTTTGCCCATTTCCTTGAGTTTCTCCTCCATGTGCCCAATGTCTTCCATCCCCTTTGATTTGGCGATATGCATCCATCGGTGAGCGTTGGCCCTCTCTTTCTCAAGCTCGAAGAATAATGGGATAGCAAATTTTTGAGGTGTGACCCTACCTCCTTCAATAAACCTATAGTAGGAGTTCAGGTTAGGTTGGGGGTTGAGTTCTTTTGTCTCTGGGTTCTCTTCTTTAGTTTCTTTTTGCTCCCCTACCTCCATTTCCAATTTTTCTGCCTCTGATAGGTTCATCAGAGTATCTAGTAGGACGACTTCTGCTTCTTGTAGATTTTGTTGTGTATCCTATAGGACTACATTTCCCTTGGAGGAGGTTGATCTAGTAGTAGGCCTTCTCACATAGGTGATAGGAGACATAGGGGAAGGCATTTTATCCTTTGGTGGAATGGAGTCTTCAATCAAAATAGGAATTTTGGTTGATGTTTGGGGTTTCCCCTGTCTTATTCTTGTGCTTCTTCTTGTCCTGAAATATAATGGGGTTTGCCTCTGTCTTTTTCCTTTTTGCTTGATGGGGGTGCTATGAGCAGTGAGGGTAGTTGCTACCTCTCTCTCAGTCACTTCTGGAGACACCCTTGGTGACTCCTCCTCATTTTCTGTCCCCTCTTTTTCATTACCTTCTTCACCTATGTCCTTCCCGTCTTCTTCCTCTGGTAGCTCTTCATCATCTTTATCAATTTCCTCCTTAACATTCTCCTTTATTTCTTCATCATCCTCCTTCAAGTTCCCCCATTCTTCTTCATCTTCCTCATTTTATTCTGTTTCATCTCCTTCTTCATCCATCTCATCCTCATATCCTTCTATTTCTTCCTCTTCCTGCTTGACTTCTTCTTCCTCTGCTTCAATCATTATCTCTCCCTCTTCATTGACAGTAGTACTAACATCATATGTGAGAGATTTGATGTCATCCTATGTTGGCATGTCTCTAAAAATTGACCATGTTATAGGATTTCTGAGGTTTTGGAGGGCATATTCTATGAGGATCCTAATTAAACCATGGTGAGCTAATTGTTGGGAATTTCCCTCCTACACTTTGATACTTGAGTTTATTAGTGATTGCAGCAGGAAGTATGGTATGTTGAGCTTTTGGTGAAGGGGTGTATTTGCTCCAAATCTCAATTCTTCAAGAATCCTACAATGATAGCCATAGACCACACTATACCTACCCTCACATGAAATGTATTGGATCAGTTGGTAGCTTACCTCATTCCATGGATATGGCATACTTTCCCTCCTTACTCCATTTTTGTTCTCATGGGTTCCTCACCTTCTAAAAAGAATTTCCTTTTGGCAACTTGGCTATCTTCATTGTCTTCTTTCCTCCATGGTATTCCTAGGGGAAGTGTGGTGACTTTAATGATGAGCTTAGGGGTGAGTTATATGGGGAGGCCCCTTATCACAACAGTGGCATGGATTCTGTGAGTGGAATGAGGGAGAGAGGAAATTATCAAGCCACCTCACCATCATACCCTCCGAATTTTTTGAAAAACCCGATGCAATTATGTCTTGTGAATATTTCAAGCACTTGGGGGTCTTGATGGATTCTCACAATGTTAATGGGATCCTTCCTATTAAACCCTCTTGTCATCTTGGTTGGTGAAGTTTGAGGAGATGAGAGGGTTGAGACAATTTTCAAATGGAGAACCAAATTAAAAATGATTGTGTATGTAATTCCCTTACATAATTATAAATTCCCTCAAACTTAGAGGGTTTCTTGGTTAATAACTTTACAAAGAGGGATGTAATTATAGAGCCTACCTCTTTATATTTTTTGTAGTGGCCAACTCCCGTATTATCTCCTCTGAAACTCTTCTCGGCCAATCCTATAGACAGTGTCTATGTATCCTATAGGAATTCCTGTGCAGTAAAACAATGGAGTTTTGCTTGGTGGGGTTCCTGGGTATGAGAGCAACCTGTGAGTGTGAGCTTCGAGGAAGTGAATGCATGGGAACGATGATTATTCCTCTTATGGTTATTTAGGGTGAGGTGGTGCGCTGGCAGCAAAGGTATGTTTTCATTTTTGGATCATTGGTCCCCACTACCACCTCACCATTCCCCACTCCTCGTAATCAGATTTCACCTTATGCATCCATAGTTTTAACTATTTTTGACTTTCTCCCTCTTTGTCTTTGAGTTGATTGCCACGAGGTGTGAGAGGACACCATGTTGTGTATGTGTTGACTAAATGAAGGTGGCCAAGTTATATAGCCACTTTTTCACTTATAAACCAACTTACTTGGAACCCTTACATTTTTTTGACTACATGATGCATATGAGAGAGCAAGCAGGATACTTACCTATGGTGCCAATGCTTTGTTGTAGTTTTTGAAGACCCGAGGTGCTGTTGTGTGTATTGGTTGCATGTTATTCATTTTGCTTCTCTTCTTGTCTGCTAATGACTCCTTTGTTTATGCAGGTACCTGTGGTTGAATATGGTGGTGCTGCTCCTGCTTTGGAGCTCCTAGATCATCATGTTGGAGGCTTGTTTCTATTGTGATTGGTATTCTGTGGGATAGGCTGCTACAGGATGCCCTGTAGCTACTTCTCCTTTAGAACTCTTAATCATTCTTTTTGCTGGTGTTGTGAAGATGGTAACATGGATGGAGAGAAAGAATAGGAGTGTGGAGGACAAGGGACACTCAAGTGATGTTCTTTATTCCTCCTTGCTTCCCTTCTTTTCGAAGACTGAAAAAATACTCTTGAAACTGATTTTGTCTTTAATGGTTAGTGCAGGGGTGATGATGGTGGACAAGGTATAGTGACTGGATGATGAAAGGGTGAAATTTATTGGCCGATAAAGTCATTCATTTTCCTTAGTACCACCTCCTATAGGATTTCCGGGTCATTGTAATTCCTACGGGATCATCCTGTAGGTTTTCAGGGAATCCTGTAGAAAACACAATCCCTTTGTAAACTAAAGCAACATAGTGGAAAATTGACAAAAATAGTCAAGAAATGAGTCATAATGAGTGGAAAAATAAATATGTGAGTGACAAGGGTCTCTTTTCTATCCTCCTTTTTTCCTTGACTGTCCTTCTTGCTGACCTGTAAATGGAAATTTCATGAATTTTTTTTTTTTGAAAACAACTGGGCTGCCTCTGAGAGGTTTTCAACCTCGCTGTTTTCCCTAGGTACCTCAAGAGAGGTTTTCACTCAGGGATCTTTCTTATTCTCTTTTTTTTTTTTTTTTTTTTTTTGACACCACTAAACAACCTCAAGAGGTTTTCAACCCAATGATGGGACTCAAGAGCCTCATGGAGGTCTTCACCTGAGTCCTTATTTTTCTTTTTTCTTTTTCTCAGTGGATGGATGAGGGAGGAGTTTGAACTTGCTCCACTATTATCACTGTTTTATTGATATCATCAATGAACTCTTTTTTTGATAAAGGCATCTTGTAAATTTTCAATTGGTGTCCATTAGCAAGAAAAGGAATGGCCTCTTCATCCATGGTTCTGATTTGCACTAAACCATTATCATGGCATCTTTCTACAACATAAGGTCCTAGTCATCTTGTCGTTAACTTGACCTTGAATTATTTATACCTAGAATATTATAGCAACGCCCAGTCGCCTTCCTGAAATTGCTTTTCTTTGATTTTTTTATCATGCCAGATCTTCCTCTAAAGTTGAACAACCTATGTATGTAGGAGGGCCTTCATTCTAAATTCATCTAAACCATTCAACTGGAACAATATCTCTTTTTGTGCACTGCTGAGATCTAGATCTACTTAGGCTACTATGTTTAATGTATTATACTTGAATTCAATGGAAGCAAGGCCCTTTTCCCATAGACGAACTCATAGGGTGTGAATCTAGTGGTGGTCTTCCATGTGGTATTATAGGCCTAGGTGGCCTCAACTAGTCTATCTGCCCAATCCTTCCTACTGCTACTTATCACTTTGGTTAAGATGCCCTCCAGTGCTCTGTTGGTCACTTCCACTTGCCCATTAGCTTATGGATGATAGGGAGTGGAGGTTCTATGCTTGATCTTGTGCTGGCTGAGCAAGTCCTCAATCATGTTGGAGGTAAAATGGCTAACTTGTGTTAGAGTCGGTCTAGTTATCCCTCCGTCAGAGATCAAAGCTCTTTTTTGCATTTCATGTTTAGGTGTCCCATCAGTTTTGATCAGTTTCATTTCGTTAGGCATGCCATAAACTCTGACGGAATGGTTTGTGTCACTCATTCCCCTCATGTTTGGCACTGCTGGTTTAGATCTGTTTATAAAAATCAAGAGGTTAAATTTTTAGGTCATGACAAGTGTTCTCGGTCATTAGGTCTAGGGTTGAGTCAATTTTGTTTTGCAAAGCCTAAGAAGACCAACAGGCCAGAGGGATGTCCTCGATAGATGATTACCTCAATAATTTTTATCATTATACAGATAAATTAGAACTTCTCTTCAAAACTCTGTTTTGAAGATAAGTCGTCATCTCATTTTCGTAATAAATTTTCAAAAATTTCAGTTCTTGAAATGTCCAGGCACAGCCTTGGTCTCCTTTGCCATATCATATCACAGCGATCCCTGCAAAAAATTGTCATAGAAAATCATTATTTCAAACAAATTTAAGGAGGAAACCAAAAAGGTCAGAAGTCTATTAATCCTGAAAAAGTGTCAACGACAAAACATTACAAAATGGGTTATGGACCAAGCAAAAATCAAAAGGGACTCTTTATAAAGATATTTTACTACATTTTCAACTCATTGTACATGCCAAGAGTGAAGAAGATCATTCTAAGGCGAAATTGTGAGTTTGAGTGGAAGTTAGAGCAGTTTCCAGGCGCGCGATGCACTGGGCTAGGCGCGCGACTCATCAAGAGTGTGCGGTGCACTGGGCACAAAGCCACAGTGTAAAAATACAAGCGCGCGGTGCATCAGAGGCACGTGGTGCATTGGGTGAGGCGCACGACGCACTGGGTTTGGAGCATGAAACTTGTTTGGAAAAGCATCAAATCGCCTCCTCTCTGCACAAATTTGCAGGTAGGCTCATATCCATTACCTTTGCTTGGCTTTTAAAAGGTTAATGTGATGGGTTCATGAAATGTTTTCCTTAGAGATCCAAGTGGAAAGCCCTCCTTTTTCAATGAAAAAATGTTGTAGGGTTTGAATGTAAAAAAGTGTTGTAGGGTTTGAAAACAGAGTGTAACCAAGGTTGTGATTTTTTCCCCATTTCCCTTTGCTTCCCATTCCCAAATTCACCATTATTTTTTCCCATTAATTCCCTCATTAATCCTACACTACAATCCCTCAAATCTTAGTCCCTCACCTCTATTAAAAAACACATTATCCCTACGTAACATCCCAAAATCCTAGATCCAATATTTTCATTTCCCTTTCCTTCCCTAATTCCCTTGTTTTTATTTCCAAAGTCCCTAATTCCCTAATGTTTTCCCTTTCCTAATATTCCCTTGTGCATTTGTTTCCCCTTGGTCATAGCATTTTTAGAGCAAAGAACAATTTATAGTCATTTGTACACACAGATTATACATCAACATATATATTCCAGCTATCTTTTTTTCAAAGTCATGTCAGAGACCGAGTCAATCTATGAGCAGGAGTATGACAGTGATTCTACACCGAAGGTAAATGTGCCACGGAGGTATCACAAAAGTGGCAAAGGTGGTCAACATGTCAGGGAGGAGCCTACTTATTTGGCTCAATTGCAGGCTTGCCCACTTGCAATGGATTATTTTCAGCGTCAATCATGTTTCCAATACTGTGAGATGATCTCACAAACCCAACATCATCGGGAACTAGTCCATTTATTTGTTCTACATTTACATGATGGTCATGTAAACCTTGCCAGAGTGAATTTCACCTTGTCACCAGAGACTATTTCTCAGGCCACCGGGATACGCAATTTAGGAGAGGAATGGAGCAAACGCCAGCAGTTAGACAGATTCTACTATGAGCCATACATCAAACCCGGGCATATGAGACACTTGAGCACAGTTTTTCCTTTCATATTCCTGAGGGATGAGTTTGCACCGTTGATGAAACTCATCATTCGATATTTCAGTTGCGAGGGCAGATTCTCGTGTCTTTATACGTACCATGTCCGTTTGTTGATGCATTTCATGAGCGTACGTATGATGAACATTTCGTACTTCATGTGTCGCAACATAGAGAGGATGGTGACTTTAGTACAAAGGAAGAGCCCAACACATCAGCATAAGAGCATATATCATTACGCGCCGATCAAAATCATAGTGATACATCAGTTGACACAGCAGGGCATTACTTGGGAGGATTTCATCTCCCGTGACTTCTTCTCAGCGCTACAGCCGCCTCTCAAGATAGTTCATGATGAGGGAGCGCCTTCACACCAGCCAGACATTCCTGAGACTGAGCATATAAGTGCTCCTCCATATGTGACATACCAGCGAGGCCACAGGGCCTTATTTCCATCTACACGACGAGTACTATCTTCACCCGGGGTGGAAGGGGTCTCGTTGACTTCATCATCACAGCGAGTATTATCTCCACATCATGTGGAAGGGGTCTTGCCTTCTTCTTCAGCACAGGTACAAATCCAGGATAGGGGCAAGAGGCCCATGTATGATGAGGGTCCTTCAGGAGGTCGGGACATGGATTTCATTGATGTTGATGTGAGCTCTCCTAGCTCGGAGCTAAAGGAGATCATCCGGGAGCAAAGGGCTGAGAATGACTTGCTGCAAAAGAAATTGCAGATGGCTAAGTGGGTGATTAACTACTTGGAGCAGCGCAACAAATAGCTAGAGGATGAACATACACTTTATGAGCTGCAGCAAATTCGTGAAGATCGAGAATTGGCCCGAAAGAGACCCGGTGATTTGACACCGATTGATCGAGAGTCTATGCTCATCCGTGTGAACACTCATCTGGAGAAATTGTTGGCGAAGGCAAACAGAGAAAAAGACATGCGTCGTCATATGAAAACTCATTATTGGGCTTGTATGCATGTTTGCAAAGCAAAAATGAAGATCCTAAAGAGGCGATTGAGCAAAGCACTAAAACGGCGAAAAAAGCCCGATCCACTCCAAATTTTGGCCAAGGCTTCATTGGCGGGGCACAATACATGATGGAAGGTCTTCACTTTGAATTTGAGCAAATTCGGAGAAAATTGTCATTTTGAAAATTTTGTCCTAAAAACAGGTTTTTTTGGCTCAACGCGTAGCGCGTCGACGCGCGCGCTTAAGATTGGGACACTCGCTAGAGGAAAACTTTACATTTTTGGGTTTGTCATGATGAATTATACATGCTCAGCTATTTCCAAAGCATTTCATTAAGTTCTGGGTGACCAAAAGGCTCAAAAACACCATGAAAATCACCTTTCTGCCACCTTTTGCACCAGTAGGAAGTCCTTCCGGGAGAATGACATTTTGAGGGGGCAAATGAGCTCCAAATTGCAAAATTCCACTTGGGCTGGATAGCAGACATCCAGAGCTTTCCAACCAGCCATTGTGAGCTTGATTTGGATGCCGTAAGTTCCCAAAAAATAGTTTTAAAGGCGTTCAGCGCATAGGGCTCAGGCGCGCGGCGCACAGGGCTTTTTGGCCAAATTTTCATCTTTCAGCTCAGGAAATGCAGCCAGTTTGACCAGTTTTGACTTGTGATGTTATTTTTCACTCCTCTTGATGTAATTAATGAAACATGATGCTATTTTGACACTTAGTTACTTGTTCTAGAAGATTCATTCACTAAAAGGTGAAAATTTAATGAATGAATTGGTTTCCTACCTTATAGAGGCAAGTTGTTTTGACTGCCTAGATTGTAGTGCTTTGTTTAGAGTTGGTTGAAACAGCTCCTAAGATGATGAGATCGACCCCTAAAGGAAAGGGAATGGGTTGGCTTGCCTATATTATGTATTTTCTAAGTCATTTTCAGGGTTGGACTCTTGGGAAAAGCTTGACACTCTATTGTACATATTTTATCAGCATTTTTGGCAAAGGAAAGGCCAGGGTTTTGCACCACTATTTGGGATTCATGAGGCTTTATGTGTTGATGTTGTGCTTCTTTCAGTATTTGTAAGTTGTTTATGTGTATCACTTTCATTCTCTTGTCTTCTGCAATCGAACAAATGAAGTGTTAAGGTAGAATCCATAATTTGGTATGCTCTGCCTTTAAGTTTGTTTGATTTTCCATGTTTTCATATGTTTATGGAGAATCCTTGAAAGTTTCTTGCCCCCCTTAACTTCTCACCAGTCAGATCTAGCCATTCATTCTCTTTAAAAGCATCAAGACAATCGCCTACCTTGGCCCAAGTAGACCTCTGCAAAAACTGTGCCTCATCCCCACACCCAAAATTGCCTTTCCCTTGAATTCAACTAAACTTAAAAAAATCAATTTCAAACTCCTTGTACTCCATACCTAGCCTAAAATTAGTTATCAATTTATTCATCTCGAGCCTCATTGATCACCTTTAGCTGAGATTGACCTGGAGAGAGCCCTCTCTTGTCCTCGTAGGGCTAGCTACGAGGCTAAGCATGGTTTGATGTAGCCTCGAGTTTTACCTTATTTCAGCCTAAGTTAGATTTGAGAGCTAACACCTTGGTCTGTGACCAGCTCTCTAGGGTACCCAAATTTGTAGAATACATTCTCCCTTAGGAACTCAACCACCATCTCCTCTATTCCTATGTTAATTGCCTTTGTTTCAGCCCACTTAGTCAAATAATCAGTGCACACAATAATGTATGCTTTTGCCTGGAAGGAGGGTCAATAGGCCCAATGAAGTCCATGCCCCAATTGTCAAACAGCTTGAAAGTCAGTTGAGGCTGCAGGGCATTTCATCTCTTGGAGTAGGCCTTCCCATCCTTTGGCATTGATCACACTGACTAGTATATTTTTTTACATCTCGATGAAGAGTGGGCCAATAATAGCCTACTTGTAACACTTTGAATGCTATCCTCTTTGCTGCAAAGTGACCTCTACAAGGCCCATCATGATAGGTCAAAAGGATGTCAAAGACTTCCTCCTCCCTGATACACCTTCTCAAGATTTGATCTATGCCAAGTATGAAGAGATTGCCCCCTATCCAAGTGAAAGGGGCACTTTTCCTTACTATCTTTCTCTTTTCTTTGGAGGACAAGTTTGGTGGGAACTGTGCTGATACCAAATACTTTGCTATATCAACAAACCATGGAGAGAGAACTGAAATAGTAAAAAATTGCTTGTCCAGTAATTGGTCATCAACCATTCCTTATTCACTTGCAGGGAAATTTACTCTAGACAAAAATTCTACCAAAATATTTTCCTTACCAGGATTATCAACAATGGTTAGATCAAATTGTTGAAATAAAAATAACCATCTTATAATTCGAGCATTCACATCTGATTTGTTCATTAAATATTTGATTGCAGCAAGGTCAGTATGCACAAATGTTTGATAGCTCGTAATATAGTGCCTAAATTTGTTTAATGAATGCACAATAGCTAGGATTTACTTTTGCGGTCACTATGTAATTTAGTTTAGCCTTTGACAAATTCTTACTCATAAAATAGATAGCATAAGGTAGTTTTTCATCTATCTAGCCTAGGGCTGCTCCTATGGCTTTGTGTGAGGCATCAACATGAATATGAAAGGGGAGGGCCCAATTTGGGCCTCAGAGAATCAGTGCAGTGGTTAACTTATCATTTAGGATGTCTAAGGCATCTTGACAACTTCTTGACCATATAAACTCAGAGTCCTTGGCCAACATACCAAATAAAGGATAGGCCAACTTGCTGAAGTCCTTTATGAACCTTTGGTAGTATCCAGCTAACCCTAGGAAACTTCTGACATCTCTCTCCTTTTGAGGAGGTGGGACCCTTTGGATTATAGCTATTTTGTTTGGGTCCACTTGGAGTTGTTGCTGAGATATTGAATTACCTAGCATAATCCCTACAGTCATCAAGAATTCACATTTTTTGGGACTGAGAGACAGGTTCATTTCAATGCATTTGTACAATACTTTGCGTAAGTTAGACAGAGCTTCTTGAAAATCACAACCATAAGGTTTAAAATCTTCCATATAAATCTCCACCGCATCATGGATTAATTTTGTGAAAATACTCAGGACTGATCTTTGGAAAGTGGTTGGAGCATTGCATAGGCCAAAAGGAAGGACTCTAAAGGCAAAATTACCCCATGGACAAGTGAATGTAGTTCTATCCTGGTCTTTCGGGCAGATCTGGATTTGGTTGTAACCATTGAATCCATCTAGGAAGGAGAAAAACCTTTTCCTTGCAAGGCCATCTAGCACTTGGTCAATGAAGAGTATAGGGCAATGGTCCTTCTTTGTTGCTTTTTTCAACTCCCTATAATCGACAGAAATTCTCCACTTACCATTATTCTTTGGAACTAACACCAAAGGAGAGACCCACTCATTGTTAGAGATAGTGTAAATGAATCGTCCATCTAGCAATTTTTGTAGCTCTTCTTTGAATATATATTTAAGACTTGGATTCATCCTCCTTTGGGGTTGCTAGACCGGCTTCGAACCTTATTTGATGTATATGTGGTGAGTACACACTAAGGGGTGTACTCCTTTCATTTCTTTGTAACTCCAAGAAAAGGCTTCTAGATTTTCCTTTAGCATGTTTCATAACTTCTCTTCTTGGAGGGCAGAAAGAGATGGATTGATTTTCAAGGTTCTCTCTGGGCCGAATTCTATAGTTTTGACACAAAGTGGGATGGAATCGGCCAAGCATTAGAATAGGATGATTGTTCTGGGTTTCCTTTACTACTTCTTCTAAGGGAAATGAACTGGGAGTTGGACTTTGGAGTAGGTGTTCAATCAAGTCATCCTCATCCTGTTGTCCTCATCCCATGGTTTCTTCTAAAGTATAAAGTTGGGCATAGTAAAATTCATCTTCTTCCTCCTCCTCAAACCACAAAGGTAATTCATGCTCTAGAGAAGGTTGATCAGGAGGGCATATGACTAACTATTTGGACCTATGCCCATCTTGATGGTCATATTCCCAACTCTGTAGCAAATATAAGCATGAATAGTGGCCAACCATGGTCTCCCAAGGATGAGAGGGTAACCAATAAGCTTACCCTTAGGCTAGAGAACTAGGAAATCTATAGGGTACTCCCAAGAGTCAGTGGAGACCATCACATCCTCCACAATCCCCTTAGGGGTTACTGTAGAACGGTCTCCAAGTTGAAGAACTGTTGTGTTCTTCCTCAATGAACCTTGGAGATTGAGCTTGAGCATCGTGTCCTTGTTCATCACATTAATGGAAGCCCCAAGATCGATCCAAGTGTGTGGGACAACGGTGCCATTGACGTGCACATCTACTACAAGGCTTCCAGGGTCCAAATATTTTGGAGAGATTACCTGCCCCAGCATTGAGTTGGACAGCTACCCAATGAAATTAATGGTAGGGGCATCCCTTCTTCGCCTCCCTGGATGCTTGAGGCACTTCTTCTTAATCAACTTACTGTAAATATGAACATCTTTTATTTCTTGTAGAAGTGGAATATTTACACAGACTTTTCAATTCTCCCAAAAGTTAAGTCTCTTATGGGGTAGGCTGGAGTGTTTGGGATAATCTCTCAAGAATGGGTGGATTCACTTTAAGATTGCTTTCCTCTCTCTCTTTGTCAACCTCCCTAGGTGGAGGTCGAGGTTGGTTATCTGGGAGAACTGCCCCAGATCTCAATTAATTTCCTATATTTCTACAACATAAGTTGGATATAATGTCTCTCTACTGTATACTTACTAAGCTTACCTTTTGTTCGAGTTTAGATTTGGCTGGGCAAGCATCTGGGGTTGCTTGGGTGGAGTGGAGTGTAGGAGCTGTGGTTCAGTAAGTGGTGGAGGCAATAGAGCTGGAGCATTATTGTATTGGGGCCTCCACCCCTGGGGCGGTGCATTCCACTGAGGTTGTGGTGGAGGATAAGGTTGAAATGACTGGCTAGCTGGCTAGGAGTGATACTGAGATGTAAAGCACCAAGGAGGGGGTGTTGACTAGGAAGGATGAGTAGGTGGTCCCCAAGAAGGTATGGTTGTGGTTTGGTTGGGGTTGTAATATGAATGGGATGACCCTTGCATGCCCTAATGGTATGGTCTAGGCACATGAGGTCTTGTTTGGTTAATGTAGCACAGCGGCTCAGTGACCCCTTTAGCTCCTTGATATACAACATTGTGTCTAGGCAAAGAGGGGCACTTATATGTGGAGTGGTTTTCTTCACAGACTGAGCAAATTTCAATAGATTTCAATGGACATTCATTCCTAGGATGCCTCCTGGTGCACCTAGGACAAAAAATGGCCAAGGCTCTCTCTGCTTCCTCCTCCTTCCTCTTAATGTGCATGGTGCTCATTTGCATGGCAAGGGTTTGCAGCATCTCACTTTTGAAATCTTCCGACATGTTTCTGATTTCACCCTTGATGGATGAGTTGGAAGACAATGTATTGACTATAGGTTGACTACCCCTACCTTTTTTCATAGTTACCCTAGAATGGTTTCTAAAGACAGTCTTGATATCCTCATAGGGTAATTGGTAGATATCTCCTCCTACTAATAAATGTAGGGTGTCCAGAAGATCTTCCCTTACTCCTCTAAGCAAGACCAACTTTAGTGACTCAAGGTCAAGTGTGTACCTGACCGTTTTCTAACTAAGCTGAAATCTTTCTTCGTAATCCTCTAGGGATTCATCATTGCCTATGGTCATCCTGAGAATTTCTTCTTTAGTATCATATGATCAAAAATAGTCTCAGTATTTGTTGTTAAATACCTACTGCATCTGAGCCCAAGTTGTGATGATATCTCCAAGTAAACCCATGAACCAACATAATGTTGCATCCTTGAGGGTATATGGAAATAGTTTTAACTTTTTCTCATCATTTGTATAGTCATAGGTTCAACATATAACATCAAACTCAAATAGGAAAGTGTTGGGGTCCTTTGTGTTCAGGTGATGGAAATGAGATAGGTAAAGGGGCTTATATTTTTCATCTTAGTGTCCCCATTGGTTTACCTGATGGGGAAGGCACCCTCAACTCTCTCTCTATTCCCTCTGTCATTTCTGTTTTCAGCCATTGGTTCAGTAGGAATGGGTTCTTCTTCTTATTCTTCTCTTGTAGGTTCTTCAAATATGTCAAGTTGCTCACCTAAGGGTTCCTCTAGTTCACAGCCACCGAAGAAGAAGGAAGGTTGGTAGATTGATGCAGTGGGGGTATTTGGCAAAAAATTCCCTAAGTTGTTCCTATTCCTACGAGGCATGAAAGGAAACATTTTTGGTTAGGTTTTGTATTTTTTCAAACTTGGAAACTACTTTGCAAAATTGAAATAGTTGATTGAATGAAAAATTACTGATAAAATGAAAAAGCTACCTGTTGAATTGAACTCTTGCTTGCAAAATGGAAAGGAAAGCAGAAAATGCAAAATGGAAGAAAGGAAACTACTAGATTACTTTTGCAGAAATAAACTAATGGCAAAATATTGAGGATAAGAAATAGAATAAAAGAAAGGAGTAATCACATTTTACGCATACACCTCCCTGGCAATGGTGCCAAAAAGTGATGAGCAATAGTATATCAACAAGGATGTTGCAACTCCTGGGGTACCAACTTTAATTTATTAACCCTGGGTTCGTACAATCTTGGAGGTGACAGCACTATATACACAAGTAAAAGTGATGGTTCTGCTTGTTATCACTATTCGACTTGTGAGAGACCACTGAGGTTCCAAGGCATAACTCTATGGAGTCAAAAGAAGCTTGATTCTTTGATGGGAGAAAGGTAAATCTACTCTAAGAGAGTGTTACTCTACTGCAATAATGGAGAAGGTCGACATGTAATTCTAAATCACACCATTACCTAATTAACCACTGAGGAATTATGCTTGCTAGAAATGCTAAATCAACATAAAACAAATGCTACTATCTATGTTATAGAAGTAATAAGCATCAAACATCACTACTGTGCAAGTAAAGAGACTGAACTAATTTTTTTTTCTTTTTGTCTTTTTATACAAAATCAAGTATGCAAAGTAATTGCTTCTATGGACGTGGCAAGTGAATTAAGGATGTTTGAGGATAACTGGAAGCATTATGAGATGGTTGGATGGTATGGAAGACCCTTGGGAGGCTTTTGGTGACTTCCTAGAGGTTTTCCATCAATTCAGCCTTAAAACATGCCATTTCATAAAAACCTATAGGATGTACTACAAACCTACAGGATGATCTTGTAGGAATTACAATGAACCTACAAGATAGATATCAGAGCAAAATGTGAGGTGTTGGAGGTGATGGGAGGCCTAGGAAAGGTGTGTGATGGGTGGAATGGAGTGGGAGAAAGTCTAGGATCACTTATGAGTCAACATCAAAGATAGTAGATGGCTAGATTCGCTCAATGTTCTTGGAAGGATTTCTATGAAAAATGATGAAAAATTAGTGAAGGTGATGGTGGAAACAAGGGATGGCTAAGGTGGATGGAGTGGAAGGTGATTGTTGGCTATGAAGTCTTAGTCTCCTCCTAAAGCACCTTTTCTGCATAAAACATGTGTGTCTTCCAAAAAGCTATGCAAATAAGATACATTTTCATAAACTAGAAAAGCAAAATAATGGATTAACTACCTACACTATGCATGAGGAAAGTTGTTGAATGGAATGAAAACATCGATGAGATTTACTGAAGAAATGAATATGGAAAATGTGACAGTGGAAATCTACTTTGCAAAACTGACCAAATACTAATTTAAAGATAGCAAACTCCAAAGATCATAAAAGAATTAGAAATCTATCTTTCCGGGGCTTCTTAAGGGTCCCTTCCTCAAGTCAAGATCCCAGAGGGAGGAACTGAGACCGAGACACCTACTGACAATCTTGTGGTGATATTTTTTATCCCTGCTAACCTGATACTTGAATTAAGGCACAAGTGGAAGAAAACTAATAAACCACCCATCTAATCTACACTACTTGTCATGGAAATGCATCTAAAAAGAAAATTAACAATGAAGCTATGAATCTACACTAAACATACATGTAGAATAAATAGGAGCCTTGGCTGCTAGGGTTGGATCCTAACCCAAGAGCTTCAGCCCTCTGAGTTAACTCAGTGCTTGCTCAAAACAAAACTCATTCGTATTACCAAACCAACAAATTACATCAATAGAACTTTCACAAGTATGGCAGCTCGAAAATAGCTTAGAGTTTTACAATAAAAATTTGAATCTTACTGAGGTCCTAGGCCTTTCCACTTGTAGAACTTAAGTCCCCAATGAATTCCTTAAAATTAGGGAGGCTTGGCTCCCAAACTCGAGATAAACCGGTGCTTTGTCTCTCACTTGCTTGCCTGCCTTCTAATCCTCATGATTTGGTTGTTTGCACTTCGAGCTGATGTGATGAATGGAGGAGTATTCGAATGGAGGAGTATTAAATGAGGGGTATTTACCTCCTACAATCCCTTTCCCTTGTGCCATTAGAGTTTTGACATTAGTCTTTGCCAAAATTCCTTGATTTTCTCCTTTAATCATGCATTCAATGCATATTAGTCCACTAAGCATAATATCCAACTCTAACTCGCCTCATAAACAAAATATAATAAAAAACATGTAATAAGTTATGAGAAAAGTTGATTTGACTAAGCTAGCAGGTGAATTAAGGCCCATATAATTACCCAATGATGAGGCTCATCACTTATCAAATATATCCAGGTATGACAAGTAGTGTGCTAGATATGAGGAAGGATGAAAAGACTCAAGAGGAGGAGCATGTGTTGCAACTAAATCAAATTGAAATTGTACAAAAAATGGATCAATATCATTTTCATTAGTATAATGGTCAAAGATAGGCATACTAACGTGACATTCATATTGACTAGGATATACCAAAGATACTAACATGACATTCATATTGACCAGGATATACCAAAGATTCGAAAGCCTTAAAAATTACCTCTTTAGGTTTGTCATTTGAATATGTAGGAATTAGAGGAATTTTAGGATCATTATGAAATTAAAAAATATCCTAACCCATAAATGGAGGTTTTACACTATCAAAAGCAGGTTCTGAATTGATAACCTGCAAACCCAATTCCTTAGAAGAAGGAAATATGTCATATGATGTACCTGGGAAATCATCACCCTATGTAATAGTGGCAACATGTATATCAAGATTATGGTTGTCCAAAGTCTTAGCTTGAATAAATGATTGAGAATCATTTGACAGGTTATCAAGACTAGAAGATTGGTGATCAACCAAATATGTAAGATTATCATCTTGAAAGAGGGAAGAAAGATAGGATAGATATTCATCACTTTGTTCCTCATCATGTGCAATACAACTTCCTTGTTCTTGATTGCTACTTTAAACAAAAAGTATAACATCATTAAGAGTTGAATTTGGTTAATCAAGCAGACTAAGAAAAAGGAAACATAAATAAAGGAAGGTAGAGTCTGTAGGGTATCAATTAAGGAAATCGTACTTTCAATTAAATCATATTCAAGATTGACAATGCAGGTGTTAATATAATCTTGAAGGATTAAAGGATTAGTATTTACCTTAGGCTTAATGAAACACTCCAAACTTTAATCCATTGAACTTGAATCATGGGGTGTAGCTGAAGGTGGAGAAGACATTCCAACAATTTGATTTTTAGATTTCTGAACTTCAACATCATCACCAAGGGACACCCAAATTATTACTAGAAAAGGAGGAGGAGAAGGAACAACAAGAATATTATGTTCCTCATATAAAACTAGAGGTATGGTTTGAAAAAGCTAGGCAATAATAATCATATAGGGATTTGGATTTAAAATATTTCTAGGTGAGTAGAATCAAACTTTGAAATATTTCCATAATGAAATCTAAATCAATCACTCCCTCAATAAATTCATAGAAAAGGTGAAGAAATCGATTAACAAAATCCTTTGCATATTCAACACGATTCATTCTAATAAAATCAATTCTTTAACAAACATATTGATAATCAAACCTATCAAAGGCTTAATGGAGCTCCATAGCAAGTTTTTCAAATGAGTGAATGGAAGCAGTTGCTAATGTCTGACACCATTTATTAACTCAAACTTCAAGACTAAGGGTTAATAATTTACTAGCCATATATTGAAAATTGATTTCATAATATTCACAAAATTAAAGAAACAAATATATATGTTGATCTATGAATGTTTTACCCTCGCCATCAAACTTCAATTGAGACAAGTCATCTATTATTTCCATGGGGACATTAAAGTTTGATCTATTAGAAAAAACACCCTAGGATTATGATTTGGGAATGAGACATTTAAGATAAGAGGTTCAAAATAGACTCAATAGGCACAAATTGTCATTTGGACCTCCTTTTAGTGCCAGAATATTAACGATGCTGGATCCCACCAACATATAAGTGGTCTCCCCGATGTGAAGTCCCAATTAGACATCAGAACATTTGGAGTAGGAGCCCCATTCAGAGTATCAACCAAACCACTATAACTTAAGGTTTTCTTTGGTTGAAAATAGTAACATAAGGTATTAACACATAACCTTTGAAATCAACAAGTAAGTTGACATTGTGAAACACCAATCACAATGTGTAATAGGAGGCCTTCACGAGAGGGAGACAAGAGTGAGTCTTTGGAAAGAAAGTAAAAGTAATATCCTAAGAGAGGAACATGACAGAAAGAAAAGATTCATTGATTAACCTACAAATTAGTTCACAAGGTAACAATGATTCATGAAGGAAAATACAACACACATTCAACAAGATAAGCACTGAAGCCACCAAAATAGTTCAATTTCTTTAGAACATGATAACGCCAACATATATCATAAACATCCACAGAATAGTCTTAAAACATTCACTATACATGCAAGAAAGTGTGTTGGAACAGAGAGCTTCAATTATTAGGTAAAAGATCCATGTACATAGTTACAATAGTGGGCTGCTAGTTCCAATAGTGGAACATTAAGTCACTTCTTGCTTCTCCAAGGAATGATTTTCTCTCATATGCCAACCGGAAGAAACCAAGGTTAGCTATCCAAAGTCTATGAGTCCAAAATCCTTTTCTTTGACTATGAATGTGTATTTATAACAAGGGAAATGATATTTCATATTCCCATGACTCTTGAGTTACCCTCATTACTCGTGGGCTTCTAATGTGACCTTTTGACTTGCATAAGACTTTTGGACTCCTAAATGACCTTTGAACTTCTATCAAACTCTTTTGTCGACATGTGAATTTTGGTATTCTACATGTGACTCATTTTATTTGAAAATACATCATTACATTCCTCATGATGATGTGATAAGACACATGAGGACATATGACATTGTGATGACACTTGTACAAGGCACAACTTGACAATGATGACATGGAGCTTCATGATGATGTGAAAATGCCAAGTTTCTCTCCTTCCTATTATCATTATAGAAATTTTGAGGTCTGAAATGGGCATCCTAAGGAATATTTAAAATATTAGTGGAAATAATAAAATAATATTAGACTACATCATCAAATTTTACAGGGAATAAAGAAAAAACTACTTTTTCAACTCATATTTTAAACTTATATCCCTATGATTTTACTCAAATTTTGAGCAAGATTACTCCTTGGATGCATAATTTAATTCCTCATCTAAGGAATACCCATGTTGCATACTTTCGATGGACCCTACTGCACCAAAAATGAGAAATACATGAAAAGATGTGATTTCAATCACATTTTTCATGTATTTCTCATTTTTCTTGTAGTAGGGGCCATCGAAAATATGCAACATGGGTACTCCTTGGTTGAGGAATTAAATTCTACATCCAATGAGTGCTATTTCTCGAAATTTGAATAAAACTGTATGGAGATAAGTTTAAAATATGGGGAGAAAAATTAGTTTTTTATTTTTTTAGTTTATTTTTTAATCTTATTACATTTTTAGTCCAAAAATAGAGAATCATTCCCCATGGTTGACGTCATCATCTTGAATCCTATTGGTTCTTATCAAGTTGATTTTAGTTTTACATTTTTGTTTTGAGACCCATTTGTTTCCTCAAAATTTCTCCAAACGTCTTCCATATTTATAATTGATCTAATATGTACTCCATCTTCATGAAAAATCTACTTTGTTATTCATCTTCACTCCCAGCTTTGGAAACTTCCGAGTCATCTTGAAAATTCTTCATTCTGTCATGGTCCAAGGTCTGCTTCATGTCTTCATGATGGTGCATCTTTGTGCTTCTTCTCTGCAAGTTCTTCCTTATTCATTCTCCTTACTATCTTTCTTGAGTATCACTTTGTCATGCTATGCTAGTACAACTACTAATGAAGATCACTCATGAAAACGAAAAAATCAGTCTTAACATCATTTATCCTATCTCTACGTTGCTCATGATAGGCCTATGAAAGGAATGAGAAGGAAGGTCTTAATGAGGAAGGTGTAGTTGAGCCCAACATCATCTTAGGAAAGCACCACTCTTCACTAAACTATGGCATGCACTATGAGGAGAAGATACTTAGGGTACAACATAGTGGGAAAGTAAAAGGGACAGAAGTGATGGTCTTGTTGACTAAGGTTTCACCATGCGCTAGGATCAAAGGAGTAAGAGATAGTGAGAGTGTAGTTTGACTTGACAATGACTAAGAGCAGGCCTCACTGAAAGATAATATTGTGTTGTGTGCTGAGAGAGGGATACTTAAGCAAGTGCTTAGTGCATGGGGGAAGCTTAGTGAACAAGGGTTTAAGTCTTGTTGCTTGAGACTACGCTATGCATTAGGAAGGAGGAGGAGGATTAAGGGACAATTTCATTTGTTTCAATAGTGGCTTACTATATACTAAGACTACACCCTATGCTAGGAGAGGCTAGACGTTAAAACCCTTGGGCACAAAGAGGGACTAGAGTCAACAATGGGAGCAAGACAAAGCATTTTTACTCTACCATGGGTTGGGCTTAAGAGGAGGCATTTATTCCAACATAATTTAGTGCAGGAGTGGCCGATTATTCATCTAGCATATGCTTTGCCCCCTAAGCTAAGGAAGTTTGGCTCAACACTGGATGACCATGAGAAGCGATTATGCAGTTGAATGGGGAAGCCAGTAAAAGATTTGGCCACTTAGCCTAGGAGGTACTGAATGTGAAACCATAAGATATCACCTTGAAAATGACTTAGTGAACATAGGTAAGAGGAAGATATTTTATCAATTAGGCTCATGAATAGGCTATGCTCATCACCTGATGAGAAACTAAAGCTTTCATAACTTGCACTCGAAGTAGAACCAAGAAGAGCTCATAGATGGCTATTTGTGCGACTAGTATAGTAATGTTGGGGGAATTATATGTGTTATAATTGCAACATTAAATTATCAATCTGAGTCTCGTAACCTTCGAGGCACAAGCATAGGTAATGTAGGATCAGAGCATCTAGCCTAAACTAACATCTAAGAAATTATGGAATAAGGCTATGAATCAAGTACATAATTACTATTTCTAGTTTAGTTTATCTAATGATGAACAAAAATAAATCTAATTAAAGCTTCTTATGAATTCAAGCAAATAGCTAGCTATGTATTCAAATGACTATTGCACTACAATTCAAATAAAGATCACACAAGAAATTAAAACTACGCTGTAAATGGGATTAATTCCCTAAAGCATTAACACATGAACTATACTAACAAATACAACTTTTTATCTAATCAATTCTAGACATTCCACGCAAAGCACAATGCTACAGGAACCTCATGTCACTGTTATACATACATGATCATAAGTAATGAAAATACATTGCAATTTAAATTAAGAGATTAAAGTACAAAGACGACAATTGCTCCTCCTTAAGAATTCATTTAAAATTGAAAAGTTCCCTTTCTAAAAATTCATGAGTCTGAAAGTGTAATAAAAAAATTATTCATGTATAGGAGATATTCACAAGAATGTTTCTCCACTCACAAAGACTCGGGGATAATATACTTGTTGTTCTCTTCCAAATTTATGAAAACAAAGCAATAA
The DNA here is from genome assembly GCA_000404065.3 of Pinus taeda. Taxonomy (NCBI): domain Eukaryota; kingdom Viridiplantae; phylum Streptophyta; class Pinopsida; order Pinales; family Pinaceae; genus Pinus; species Pinus taeda. Next base: position 53,163 of record APFE030534922.1, on the reverse strand, counting down.
CTTAAGCGTGAAATCGAGTGCAGAAAGTATGTGATCTATTTAACAAAATTATTTGGAAATGAAATGTAAATCTATTGACTGAAGTAAAACACGTTTCCAACATAAAAAATATTCCCGGGATCACACCATAAATCAGAAGGAAATTAGATAATCTACAATGCAGAAATAAGTTGTAGAAATAAATTGACAAAGAAATTAAATCTACTTCAAACCATTTGCAAGAAATAAAATGTAAAAAATTCATAAACACACTTACATAATCTATGTTAACCTTGCAACACGATGGGTTTAGGTGACCTTTCCTATCCATGTGTTCCAAGACTAATCTCAATTCATGAAATGAACACCAAGGCTACAACAACTTCATCACCTTTTATTAATTCATCCAAAACCAGAGTTCAATGTACAACAACCCCATAGTTGTGCCTCCTCTCCTATATGTGTAACATGTAACTCTCTCTCTAGTACTGAGTGACTGAAATATATGCTATGATGTTATAGTTTGAGATCCTGAACTCAAGGATACAATCTTATCCATATGCCAACAAAATTACAAAAATATATTCCAATTGATTTGGTTATGGCAAATTTGTCTTGGGTAATCTCATGATCCATGCATAGCTTGATTGAGATCTATACTATCTGATTGCAACTCCATATAGATTGAGAAAGAAATGATTGAGTCTTTAGCCTGAAATATCCAAAATCATGGTTTATTCGAAACTGTCAAACCCAGAATTCCCGTACATAACCTAGAATTTCGTACTTGATTCTGTACTTAAGATCATAATTTTAAGAATTCTGGTGACGATAACTTCTTCATGGTGATGAATTTTGACAAACGGTTTTTGGGTTACCTGAATGAGGGTACTTTGAACAAACCCCATGTCTTGGAATCCTGATATTCTTTTTCATTTGATCACAAATTGAGATTTTAATCTACATGAATTTTGTACTTAACCTGTAGAAACTATTTTAATTGAATTACGAATAATTTTGGCAATGGATCCTTGTAGTAAATAAACTTGGCAAAACTATCATTAGAAAATCATAGAAAATTCATCTCTAATAATTTAAAGTCAAGAAAGCTAATGATAATCAACTACAAAGTGTATATGTGAATTAACGCCAAATTTTGGAATTATGATATGAAATGTGTTAAAAATATAGGAATTTAGGTTATGAATAGTGGTATTTTACACTAGAAAAAAAGGGCATATTTGAGACCCAACAAGTAAGAAAGGGAAAAACATCTGAACAAGAATCAAACATGGATCACACATATGAATTTGATCAATACAAGCCAAGGGAATGCACAATATTCATGAACATCAATCACACCGTGAAATGATAACAAAGAAACAATCATTAGAGACATTTTTAGGTATAAAATAGGCCTCCTAAGGAATATTATAAAATAGTAGTAGCAATAATAAAATAAGATTAGATTACATCATCAAATTTTAGAGGGAAGAAAGAAAAAACTACTTTTTCAACTCCTGTTTTCAACTTATCTCCCTATGGTTATACTCAAATTTTGAGCAGAAACACTTGTTGAATGCATAATTTAATTCGTCATCCAAGAAGTACCCATGTTGCATACTTTTGATGGACATGACTACACAAAAAATGAGAAATATATGAAAGAAACATGATTGCAATTATATTTTTCATGTCTTTCTCATTTTTCGTATAGAAGGGTCCACTGAAAGTATGTAACATGGGTACTCCTTGGATGAGGAGTTAAATTATGCATCCAACGAGTCCTCCCACTCAAAATTTCAGAAAAATTGCAGGGAGATAAGTTGAAAATACGAGTTGAAAAATATCTTTTTTTTATTTTTAATTTAATTTTTATTTTTAATATTTTTATTTTTTTTACTCCAAGAATGGTGAATCATCCTGCACGGTTGACATCATCATCTTGAATCCTATTGGTTCTTATAAAGTTGATTTTGGGTGTAAATTTATGTTTTGAGGCCCTTTTTTCATCTCAAAATTTCTCTAATATATTTCTAAGTGCGACAATTGAAATAACACATTACGACACTTAGAACACATGTTGCGACACAAGTGTTGATTTTTATTAGAACATGTGCTAAGATGTAAGAATGTGTATATCACATATTCTTATGATATGTATGACCATGTAATGTAGAAGAGTGCGCTAGAACTATCTCTATTAATGTGGAATGCTATGAAACATACATGAGTGAAAACAACTAAACATGACACTTTCAACCAAGACAATATGTGAAAATGACGCTAGCAAAAGCTAAAGAAATTGAAGGGGACACATGTGAGAGTGAAGATAACATGAAAAACCCACTTATTAAAGTGAAATTAAACAAGAATGATAGTCATGAATGAGAAAGCGACACTCGTGAAAAAAAACATGTGCAAAAGTGACAGTTAAGAAAACTCATTGAAATAGAAGTACAATCACAAGTAAAGTGAGGGAGACTACAAATGGAAAGTGTGCACTGACTCTTGACAACCTCGGCTTGCATAAGAAAGATGCACTCATGCATTTATCAAGGACTAACATGTGATAGCAAGTGACTTTGACAGTTAGAAATCGAAAAGAAGACTTCAAGACAACATAAGATATATCGACAATGAAGTGACCATAGAATCATAGATTGTAAGATGCTTAATAAGCTCCAAAATTCTAGTGTAATAAATGTTTTGGAGGGTTTTCATCATAGTGTGAACAAGATCTTAGGGAGATATGAATGGTGTTCATGGGCCTAAAGGTGGAAATGACCTTGTCCTTCTTAAGGATGTGACCAATCCTATCAATGGTCCCTTCGATAAAGGGAAGTTGAACACTAGGGACGGAGTCTCTGGGATCTTTCTTTATCCTTGGACCTTTTCTTTCCTTTAAGAAAGCCTTGAGACCTTGGTGCTTATTATAATCATTATTTTCAAACACTTTAAGAAGATATCGTTTTCATTATCTAGGTGATTTTCATTAGAAAACCTTATTTTCATTTATGTTAATTTGCTAAATATATTAAATAGTAATTTAGTCAAATATCTTAGCAACTCTTTTGGTAATATGTTTTGGCTACAAGGTACTTGTTTCAAAATCTTAGTATTTTTTTTTGTTTGCAGTAAGTTTTAAGAGATCTCTAAATAATATCTATTTAGATCAACTTAGCATTTTTTACTTTTACTTGTGATGAAGGAAAGATAGAAACTTCCTTCTTTTTCTTGATAGTTTTTGTTTTCAATTGACCGTAGATAGAGATTAATTTGGAGTATGTTTAATCTTCATGATGGCATGATCAATTTTAAATGTATTTTTAGTAAAAGAGAAAAACTTTTGAAGATGGATAATTTGTGAATTTCTTATTGACCTTTTATTTTTAAGTAAATAAGCATTCTAGTTAAGATATTTTTAAACTTTAAGACAATTTAGTCAAAAACTTTCAAATTCATTACAACAATTTAGTTGATATAAACTCAACCTACCTTTTAGGAAAACTAAATTTGGATGAAGATAATAAATGTGCATCCCAATCACCTAAATAAATCTGATTAACATAAATCAACTAACTTATAAATAATTTTTTTAATATAATTAAAAAAAAATTACTATCCGAGTGCCTCAAGGAGAAAGAAGGGATCCTGGCTTGCCCTCAAATCTCATCTCGATTAATACAAACCCAAAAAAAAATAGGAGCTTTGGTTTACCTAGCCAAATTTCTCAAGGCCTCAAAGATAGAAGTAGATTGCAATTTCACCCAAGTATCCACTATTGCATGGTTGTTGAGCAAAATCCATTCAATTTGAAAAAACTCTCAGATCCCTTTCAACTTTTGAAGGTTAGATATAAAAGTATCACATCTCAGATCCCTTTCAACTTCCAATTGTAATTTGAGTTGGTAAAGAACGTTTCGAACGCAACCACCAAACATTTCAGATGTCGCAATGATGAAGACAAAAGATCTTTTTGACATGAGTAGTCTTTATCTTCCAAAAAGGAGTTGTTTACAAACAAGTCTTTAATGGAGGCATGAGTTGTTTACAAACAAGTCTTTGATGGAGGCATGAGTTGTTTACACCTACTGCAACTCAATTTTACGCACATGTGAGGCATGGAAATCTTATTATTTACATGAAATGATGGAGAATGATAGAATTGTATTCAATGATGGATAGTGGAAAGAATAAATTAACACATGCCTAGATATGTCAAATCCCAATAGTTAAACAATATATTAAAATTAAATGCAGTAATTTTCAGAAGATAGAGTTGTAAAACTATAATGAAGAGATAATAATCCATAATTTATATTTTAAAGTATATTTATTTTAATTAAATAATAAGGGCAACCTAATTAGAAAATAGAGATAACCTGCTTAATAGATAATAAGATAAATAATGTGAGTTTTCTTGACATTAAGTTTTATAATATAATTATACATACTGGATGTAATTTTATTGAAGATTGTTAACTTTTTCTTTAGGATTAAAATAATTTCCAATATATTTTATAGTAATTAGTTGTTGATTTGTCATTTGTAATTTAATTTGTGAATTAGTAGGATATATTTAATTATCTTTTTTTTCAGTTAAATTATGAAAATAAAATATTTTTTATATTATATATTAATATTTGAATATAAAATATTTCTATATTATGTATTAGATATAATAAAAGTAAATATTGTTATAATTATAGTATGTATATATGTCTATTTTTCTTTTATTTAATATGGAGTTCATATATATATGATATTTAAAAGAATAGATATTTTAAATGAAAACTTATTTTAGAGTGTAAAATTTGAGAAAAGAAGTACAATTCTAAGAATTTGATCCCTCTTAACATATGATAAAACTTTATAATTAATATGTATTTATAATCATCTTTGTTATTTGTCATTGTAAAAATCACACATTTTATTTTACCACCTATTTATTATGTATTTAATTAAGTACCACATTTTTGTAATAAGGTTATAATTATATAAGATTTATTTTTATATAACAAAGATTTAAACATTGACATAAATTTAAAGTGAAATGCTTGCATCTTAATGTTACAAATAAAAGTTTCCACTATTTTGTGAAACTTAGTATCTTTATTAATATGACAATCAACTTTAAGTTGTTATTCATAGGAATTATTCTTTCATTTATTTAGATTAGTAAATATTATCCAATATCTTGGTGTGTAAGTGTCATTAATGTAGACTATATGTGTATTACTCATAGTATTCTATATGCTATGATATATAAATATTCTCTCTTATTTGTAATATATCCAGTTCCTTCGATGACTTTCAAAATTTATGGGTACCTAAATTTTTCTTTTTCTTTTTACTAGCTTGACAATAAGCTCTGGTACCACTTTTTCACATACCGTTGTTAAATTTATCATAACTAAACTTACAAAAAATTGATTTTCATCTCTCATACATTTTGTTAAACACTTTACATGTAAATCTTTCTTCAAATACTTTGTATACAACCAATTGAGTAGTATTTTTCTTGTATACATTTTGTCAAACATTTTGTATGAAATCAAATCAGAAACATTTATTTAATTCCACTTATAACATACTAATTGAAACATACTTCTCCATCATGAAACTTTTTATTTTTGTCTTTGATGTATTTTATCAAATAGTTTCTATGCAAATTGTAATAAAACACTTTTAACACATTTATTCAAATTCTTTGCATGCAAATAGGCATATATCGGCAATACCAGTACTATCATACAAAAATAATATCCCCACCCACAAAACAAGATTTTCATTGGGAAATTTCATCAAATAGTTTGTGTGCAATGAATCTTTAAACCATTTAAGCATTTCTTCAAACACTTTGCATGCAAAATAATATAGCAAGTTCTTTACATGCAAATAGGCATATATCTGCTATAGCAATACTACCATGCAACAATACTATACCCATCCACAAAACATCAGTTTCATTGGGGAACTTCATCAAATAGTTTGCATGCAATGAATCATTAAATCATTTAAAATTTTATTCAAACACTTTTGCATGCAAACTAATGTAACAAATTCTTCAGGGCATATCTCCTAAATTATAGTAGTCCAAGTTCTAAAAACTAAACCAAATGATCAGTAGGATTTCCCCTCACTATAGTTTAGATTTCAACCTTTAGAACCTCCTAGATGAAAATTTATAGCATAAATGCCAACATGACATGTTTAAGGATGCATTTAGGAAGCCCAATTTCCTTTGATCATATTTCCTAAAATTTTATAACCTAATATTTGAAAATTGGATTGGAAGATCAAAATGATTTTCCGTGACCATGGTCCAAGTTGGAAATTCAAGAACTTTCGAAAAGAAAATTTATGAGAAATTGTAATCATAGAACCCTGCATGTCCACATGCAACATATTAACTTGCACAAAAATTCAATATATCTTTTGTATAGCTTCAAGGTACATTTTCAATTTAATCGATAGAACAATCAAGGAAATTTTGCATATTAATTTCATGCAACAATTTCTTATAGGAATGCATGATTACCACAAAGCTATACATCAATTTAATCAAGAACTAATCATCATATTAACAACTGATAATTAATAACAATTATTGAGATTTAGCGATGGCTAAAACTAAATGTGGGACTTTAGTTTTCCACCCACAACCTGTATTTATTACAGTAGTCATGCTCGAGCTAGATCATGATCCAAGGGTATTTTTCAAGAAAACTCAAATGGAAATCATGCTCAACACTATGAGTATGGGAATTAGTTTGTTACATATGGTTTATTAGCTATGGAAAACACTACAATAACTCACCTTTCTCGGTGTTTTTTCAACCCTAAAATCCAATTCTATCCTCCATCCCATTCCTTTCATCCCCATAGAGAGCCTTCTTTTTTCCATTCAAATTTCCTTTTATCCTTTTTCTTGTGTGTCTTGTCATGTCCCTCATGGAACATTCTTCAAGATATTTCTTGCTAGCTACAAATTTAACTAAGCATTGGCACCAATTTACACCACTTAGGTTCTTCTTCTGTTTCCCCTTTAGATCATAGATCTATGGTCCCACTCTTTAGGCCATTCAAATAAATTTATCATCATTTATAATCAAAGTAAAGTGATATTACAAAAATCAAAGTGTGTATACCAAGGGCATTACAAACCCCACCCCCTTAAGGGGAACACCATCCATGGCATTCTTAGTAATAGTAGCTAAATATTTAAACAAAACTAAGCTTTCTAAACAACTCTCACATATTTACAACTATATTTATAGTTGCTTACTCAACAACCAAAAGTGGGTATGACACCCTCGTTTGATCAACCATCTCCAATGTGGCTTCATTTGGTCTATCATGTTTCCAATGCACCTTGACATGCTTGGTCACTTAACTCTGGGGAGCAATCCATGTCCAATGTTGGACCATGCCATTCACTATGCTTAGCGCCCCTTCAAGAACAATTTTAGCTCATTTCTTTATGGGACACACCCAATGCACTTCTTATCCCAATCAATATGGACATGATTCCTTGAAAACAAATTCACCTTTAGAGTTATGGCATCCCCTTCATTGATTTTTCTGACATTATGGCTAATGTGGTGTCATTGATTGAAACCTATTTGACAAAGATATACTCGATGTCAACTTGCTTATAATATGATGGTCATGAAACTAATGCAGATGACATGAATGTTGATTCAGGTATTCCAGATATGAGGAAGCATGCTGGCCGCCTTGGTAGAAGTTTCAGTTGAGAAAAGATGGGAATTGTGAAGTGTTAGAAGCATACACGATTCCTATGTAGAAGGGTCACGAGCATATGCTAGTTCTGTTAACAAAGTCATGTACATAATCTGAACCATGTTAAATTGGATACCAAGGACCATTACCATGGTAATTTCTAATAGTAATTGTGGCGACAATGTTTATTTGATCCCATCAACGAATATTAATGACATTACCAAAGGATTTTCCTAAGGTATTGGCAAAGGAAAAAGCTATATAAGGAGATGGAGATCAAGGAGTTAAGTGTGCAAGTAATGGATTATTTATGTGTGATCTACTTTGGAACAAGTGTGCATCAAGGAGTAAGGAGAATACTCAAATCTAAAATATCTGAAGATATGTTGAAATTTATTCTTAACTATTTTTCTTGTTGAAAATGTTTAAGTAGAAAACAATGATAGATTTTTGGTTATAGTGATGTTGTGATCTGAATGTGTTTTCAGAAATATGTAGTTTTGAGAGTGAAGTTTGTGGAATGTGACTTGTGTTTGCAATGAAGGTTTGTTTCAATAATTTAAGATCTATAAGCAAGTTTTCTTCTGGATAGTCATGTACATATGCGGATATGAGATATGCTTTTTAGTACATTGAAATCTGTACCAAGTGTTACACATAATAATTGTGTACATACATAGGTCTTCTTAATAACAATCACATATATATTTTGAGTTAAACGTGGTTAGGGTTTGGAGTGCTTCTTGATGATGATAGTTGATGATTTTTGTAGTATTTGTTGTTGTATGTCAATGATGTGTTGATCAAGATGGTTTGTATATGTTTTGGTTTATTTGTGCATTGATTCGATCCATTTGCAATGATTGATTCAACAATATTTCCTTATGTTTTAGTGATTCAATTGGTTTATAGTGCTTCATTGTTTCAAATTTTTAGATTCAGTATCTCGTTTGGCATATTGGTTTCAACTTATTGTTGGTGTGGTTCCAGTGTGAAAATTTTATGAAAGGTGGCCTACATGTTTACATGTGTATTTTAGATAGGTGTATCTATTGTGAAATATTTTGAAATGTGGTCTAGAAATTGTTGAGGTTTGTAGCCTTCATTGAGGGGTTTGAAGCTCCCCTTTGTTAGGAGACGATAAACATGATAAGGGGTTTGTAGCTCCCTTCTAGTGGGTGCTGGAGAATGAGTAGAGGTTGTAGCCTCCTGCAGGTGGGTGTGTGCGTACTGGTAAGAGTCTATGTCAGTACAAGATGTATTGAAGATTTTCTCTATACAATAAGAAATAAGACAGAAATGACAACAACAATGATTTTATCCCACATTAGGTTTCCACCTAAAATCTCGGTGTTCATATGTGTTGATATGTTTCTTGTGTGTTGATGATTTATCTACTCTTTACTACTCATGATTACTGCTTAATAAATGGATAATTAAATAATGATGCACTAGTTAAAGATAAACATCTAATGGAATGTATGAAAAATTAGTTATCTGAATATACGTGGTTCACATTCACTAGATTCACGTACATACATCGGTTACATGAAGAACAATAGTGTAAAAAAATTTGAATGTGAAAATGAAAGTTAAAGTGAATTAAAAATAATAATTCACCCACGCATTATTTTTCCTATTAATTAAAATTAGAGACTATTGCTCTAGTAGAAGCTTAACCACTTGAGAGTGGATCATGGAAAATGGGAAAGAAGTAAAAGAAGAAGGCATCTCAAAGGAAGAAGTCAATTCAAGAAAATTATGGTAGTGAAAGCGATCTATCAAATAGAGTGACAATTATAGATGTTAAAAAATATTCAACTACAAGAACATTCTAGTTTCTATTGACCAAGAATGAAGAAGATAGTGAAGATAGTGTGCTGGGAATCATGATTGTTGTTAGACCAAAACCCACATGTTTTAGTTAATGAGGGCATTGCTAGAGATAAGGATCCACAAGAGGTGGTTAGTCACGAAACATCGAGGATCATTGGTTTATCCAATATCCAACAATCTCCCCCACAATGTGAGCCGAGTGTATATCAAGCTCATGACCTATGCTTTGATACCACTTGTTGGGAATCATGATTGTCGTTAGACAAAAACCCACAGGTGTTAGTCAATGAGTGTATTTCCAGAGATAAGGATCCATGAGAGGCTGTTAGTCCATGTCATGAAACATGCGGAGAACGTTGGCTTATCTAATGTCCAACATAGTGATGAGAAATTATCATGTACTAGCCTTTCTTTTAATTGTAGATGTGATGTCCATTGTACAAGTTATTTTCCATTCCCATGCTCATGTAGTGATGATGATAATTAGTCTATTAAAATTTATCTTATGGGTAGAATTGAAAATAATCATTCTGCAGAAAAAACAAATTCAAAACTAATGGCCCTAGATACATATAAAAAGCTTACAGATGAAAATAGAGATCAATAAAAGGTATTGAAACTGTTTGATGCAAACGAGTGTGCCTACAAAAAATATATTGCTACAATAAAACCCCAACTGAAATAAGGAAGGAAAATTGAATAAGGAATGAGGAAACATTCTAAAGAAAAAGAAGACTAGTTTCAAAGACTAGAGGATGAACTCAAGAAGAAAATATCCCAGCTATAGGAGGCAACAAAAACTAAAAAGGATGAAACAATCAAGAAAATTAAGGAAATAATTAGTTACTATGAAGGACTTCAAGCCTAAATCATCTCTCTCAAATCTGATCTTCAAAAAGAAAACAAGTGATATGAGGAGATACTTCAAGAACAAGAAAATGTGCTTCAATGAGAGATCATTGAGTTGAGAAATCAACTATAAAAGAGAAAAAGAGAAAAAGAGGTTGAGGTAAGTATTCTAGAAGCCAATTGCAGAAGAATATTGACAGGAAGATCATTAGATCCGAGGTACTAAGGCTTATTTAAGGGATATATTTTTTCTTGCAACATGTTTTTTCATAAATCTATTAATTGCAATAAAAGGAATATGAATCAAAATTATTATGATTCTTTTTCTTCCTTCTCTGGTCATGTAATATGTACTTGTAACATGTTTGGGCATGTAGAAAAAGAATGCAGGAAAAAATCAATGGATTCACATAGACAACAAATTGATTTCCTCCAAGGCACGAAACTAGACAAGAATATTGTTACCAAAAGACCTAGGAAAGAAGGATCCACCAACACTTCTCATATTAAGCAAAAGGAATAAGAACAAATTAAGTGTGGCCTTTATTTGTTCTCATTTGAAGAAGAAGATGAATGATACATAAACATCGGATGCTCTCATCACATGTTTGGAGATAAGGACAAGTTTATATCTCTCAAGAAAAACAAATGTGGTAAATTTATTCTTGGAAATAGTGCACCAACAAAAGTTCTAGGAAAAGGTAGATCCAAAATTGATAAGCATACAAAAGCAGTTGATGCATTATTAGTTCAGTTCCAGCATAACATTCTAAGTGTAGGCCAAGTAGCTGATAAGGGACACATAATTGTGTTTACATCAACTAAATGCAAAGTTACAGAATAATACACTAGAAAGGTTATAGCAAGAGGATTCGAAAATGTAGACAAGTTATATGTGCTAAAGAAGAATTCAAGAAGAAATAAAAGTTATAGTTCCTCCTCTTCATATTCAGAATAAAAGAAGACAGTCCCCATTGGAGTGTATTTTATTTAATAGTTCTTCTAATAGAGACTGAAGAAGTAAATGAGAAGTATATAGCCTCATGGAAAACAAGTGATGGCTATCAAGTCTTGAGGATCAGTTGTGTATGATCTCAGGGGAGGCCATGCATATCATTATTTCATATGTTGTTATTATTTTTATTATTGATGTTGCATTGATGAAGAGAATGTGAATGTGATCATATATTTCATGTTCAAGGGGAGTTGTGGCTATTAAAAATTAGTATTTTACATTTTGTATTTGGCTCTTATGAATGGCAGTCACATGTATATGTGATTTTTGATCTACATAGTTGCGTATGCTTCTCAGTAATGAAAAAGTAGTGGCAGATATTAAAGGGGAGCGTCTCATATGTTTCATCAATCCATTATTGGATTTGTAGTTCTAACATCAATTTGTTGTAGTTTTACAATGATGCACATATGCTGCTTAGAATGATATTGTTTCATGGGTTGTTTATTATTGCAGCTATTGAAATGGTTATTTTGTGCATTTTCCTGATTGATGAGATGGATATAATATTAGAATTGATGGTAAAGATTTTGTGCAAGTTTAGAGGGAGTATGTTCTATGCTTCTAATGGTTCATTGTTGGCATTATGATTTCTGTACCCCTCGTTTCATTATGTTGATTATGATGAGTTCATATCATTGTTAGTGATTTTGATATATGGTTATTCTTATTGTCACTACTAAAAAATATACATGCTGTTTTCATTATCTCATAAGTTATCAATGATGCATGGTTTGCATGTGGTGAACTTATGGATGATGCCTATATGTTTCTTGAGTTTCATTTGGTGAAGCTATTGATTCTTGCTATTGTCGAATCTTGATAAGGAAGATACGTATGCTATGATCATTGAAGATGTTGCTTGATGTTGTTGTTGATCAATTCTTTTCTACTTAATGGTTTGCGATGATGGAGGTAGTCTTTGTTTGCACATATATTGTTGATGCATGAGTATTCTACCTATCGTGTTGTGTTCCAAGAGATTGATAGTGTTGCTTGAGGATTGTGGCTCTTCCTATATGTGGAGAGAGTGTGCTGATCTTGATGACATGAGGATCAGGGGATGAGTCATTAAAAGAGCTTTATTGCACAATATTATGCTATAGTTTCTTAGTGATGCTTGGGAACACTGCATATTTGGTCCTATATTGATTGATGCTATATTGTCTTATCTACTTATTGCTTCTCGATGATGAGGATGTTCATGTTACTATTTATGGTTGTTGATGATTATAATGGTTTTTCTAAAAAATATACTTCATTATTGAAATCCTTGTTTATGGTTATGGATTTCATGATGTAAAGGTCATGAAAAGACCCATGTTGTAATCATTGTAAAATTTTGTCAAGTATGGCCTATTGGGATCAAATCATGTATTTAAACCCATTATGTAAGATGATTGATGTAATCATGGTATCATAGAGTAATTAGTCATACGAAAGGTCATATTTGTTTAGCCATGCATTTTAAGCCTCGTACTTTATTTCATACCTTCAGAAGGTCTAGCATATGTGTTGGGATGGGGTCCCCTGGGTCAGTTTTGGGGTTAAAAACCTAAGTTTTGATGTTAATTTTGTAAAGTCTCCACGATTTGTGGGTGTAGAGCACATATATGGTTAGGATTAAAAGGGGTTTTAACCCCCTTGTTCATATAAAGTCGAGTAGGTTTTGAGATCCACCCATGGTCCACAGGCCATGGGATTGTATAAGTAGGTGTGTATTAGAAAGTCTAAGGCATAATTTGATGATAAGGGATGTAATGGGTCAATAGAAGATAGGGCATAGAAGTGAGTCATAGAGGAGGGAAAGGCTCTGCAGTTGAGTGCATAGAGGCCTAAAGTAGAGTCTACAACTGAGTGCGTCGACCCCTACAGCTGACTGCAGAGGGTAGTTTTGAGTCTGTAATACCATATTGAAGATCAATAAAGAATACTATTGAAGAATTCCTGTTTTTATCTATTTACTTTTGTTATTTATGTTTGTGATATATGTTGTGAATGAATAGTGTCTTTATGAAATAATGATCTATTGATGCGCGACTCTATGGGATAAGTTGTAATAACTGTACGCAATGCATGTTAAATACTTTCACAAAAATTATAATATATTCTGTTATGTTTATTAAATGCTTAAGTAGAATTGCATGAGCTCAGATCTAGGGTTATTTTATGGTGTGTGTAAGTGGATGATTCATCTGTTAAGGGTCCACAAATATCCATCATAGACCTTCACAAAGGTCTAGAGGCCATTTAAAGGAAGTTGTAGTACAAAGATCTAGGGGCTTATAGATCTGCATGAAGGCAGATCTAGGTATACAAAGGACATCACACTGATCTCTAGATGCAGAAACCTGGTTCCAACATCCCCCCATACTACTTCGGGTGAGACTTCAGCTTGTGGTATGTGGGTTGATGCTGAAAGGGTCAATAGTGTAAGGTTTTTTTTGGTGCAATCAACTCTAAAATTGGGTTAGGACCCACTAAGCCAACAAATGGTTCAGTTGGCGATGAGCCCCAAAATTGGTAACAATTTGGGCTCATTTGGCCTAATTTTCATTATTCACTCCTTGTTCAAATCCATCATTTTCTATAGTTTATGCATTATTTTTAGTATGTTTGTGTCTTTGGTACGAATAAGGGAAATTACTTTTCCTAGGTGGTTAACACGTGTCTATTTCAGGTTTTTGACATATATTGGAGGAAATTCAAAGCAATCATGAGCTATAAGGCAGCCAAGCCTGAAGTGAGGACTTGAAGGAGGGGTGCCTACGGCATTCAATGACCCTTCCTTGGGATCTTCACCTCCAACTCCGAGCTCCAAAGACCAACAAACCAAATCTAGAAGGCAACCAATCAACATTTAGAAAGGGACTGTTTGACTCACAGTTTGATAGCCGAGTTCCACAGATTGAGGAGGCCAGCTAGGTCCCTCGTGATCTATAAATGTTGAGGCCTCAGCCTTCGTAAAAATACTTTTGAAACTATTGTGTACTTTGCACCTCAGTGCTGTAGCTTTATTTTGTTCCTTTGTAGCCATTTTTGGCATGACTGTTATGATTCTTTTTGGATAATGAGAAGCAGTTTGGTTTCCTATCAAATCTGAGTTTTTCATAGGAGCCAAAGCTCTCAGGGTTGGGCCCAACCTAAGAGCCTAGGACCTCCTTTCTGTATTATTTCTTTTCCTTTACGTATCACTGTTTTTTTCTTTATGCATTTGAACACATTGTTGTTAAGTAGATTTCGTTATGTTGCTGGAATAGATCATTGTTTATGAATGACTTTGGTTTAGATGTTTTGGTAGGATAATAACAGCAAGATCTCCAAGAAAAAGAGACAACCACACTCCTGGTTTCACCTCGGCCTTATTGGATTTGGGGCTGAAATTGAGGAAATAGTGCTGCCTCACAAAAACACTAGTTTGCTTGTTTATGCAATCTTTTAGTGTGCTTGTTTTATTTGCAGAGATTAGTCATGGGTTTGGACATCTGAAATGTTTCTTTACATAGATGGTGTACAAGGTTTTCTTCCCAAATAAATTTGCTTCTCATTTATGTTGATTGATGGATAGAATAGACTAGTTTAGGATTTGATCATTTGCAGGTCTTTGTTGATTTGATCAAGGCCCACCGTGCAGGGCATCTTCTTCCTTCATCCATCCTCCCAAAGCATCATCTAAGCCTCCTGTTCTATCTCATAGCTAAGCTTCCCTTTTCCCATCTATCCTTTGTGTCTACGAAACCTTACCTCCTTGCTCATCATTGCCTTAGCCATCTTCAAGCCAAGTCAGCCTTCCACACCTCTTCACCGATCCACCCACCAGTCCCTAGGCCATTTTTAGACCCCTATCCTACCTCTAGATCCATCCATGAACCTTACCTCACTCATCCACCTCCTAAAAACCGACTTCCAAACATCCTGTAGAAATTCTGAAGTTTCCTGTAGAAATTCTAAAGTTTCCTGTAGAAATCCTGAAGTTTCCTGTAGAACCCCTGCAGACTTCCTGTAGAAGCTCACAAGTGAGGTTTCCTGATAGCCAAACCTTGTGAGACTCTGGGGAAGTGTGTTAGGGACTCCTTAGACCCCCTTTGAGCCTCTTCAACCATTTCCAAGCATTCATCTTCCTTGATCCACTCCTGCACAGTGAAGCACAGTTCAAGCATATGCATGTGAAAATCGACACTTAATCAAAAAAATACAAAAAGATACTTTCTAGGACAAAAGTAGTCTAAGACATGCATTTTCCCTTTTTGAAGTCGATGGCATCTCATTTAGTAGTTTGCATTCTCATTTTTGCATCAGTAGAACTAGCTGGTAGAATTAGGGTTTGCTAGGGTTTGCATTTCTCTTTGGCTTTCAGTTTCTTTTCGGAAGTAGATTAGCTCCCTTGGAGTTAGATTTCATTCATCATTTAAAAGCTTCTTCTGAGAACTTATAGAAGTTGGCTAAAGCCCCTAACAGACTTGTGCCAGCTGACCAAGTGACAGCTGCAATAAGAGCTAGTACTTGTGCATACAGCACCGTCGCTTCCAAGTTTGTTACGAACAACCGGGTTGACTAAAGTAAAGAAGGGAGCCCCAGGAGTTGCAGCATTATTGCTGCAATACTGGAGCCCACCACCTAGTCCTGTGTTATCTCCTTTAGTGGCCATTAGATTTAGGGTTGGCACTACATGGGAAATCCCAATTTTGGTTCTATGGTCCCACTTCCCGACTCCACATACATTACTCCCTTTCCTTTCATTTGATCCCCTTTCATCTCTTTTCCCATCTGCGTCCACATAGGGTTAGCCTCCCCCTCCCCTTGTCCACACCTTGGGTAAGCCCTAGAACGATGCCCCAAAGGTTGATGTAGCTAAAGAAACTAAAAACCATAATTTGACCACTCTCAACATGAAATGTGCCACCAAATGCAAAAGATGGTCGGGACATACAAATTTAGCACGTGGGAAAAATCCAAACATGAGCTCTACCCCTTATATATGGCCATCACCCTGCTTCCTATGGGCCCTAGATGATCCCCCTCCATCATTAAGGAACCCATGATTGTCTCAACCCCTGGTGGGCGATGAACTACCCTACCTCAAAGGGGGTATCCATTGCTACATATTACACATCATGCTCCCCAACCCTTGGAGCCCCGAGCAATTATGAAGAAAAATTAATTAAAGGCAAAAGGCATATTAAGAAGGGTGGAAAAACAAAGGTCGGGGTAACTCATCTACCACAATTTTCTCCCTCCTACACTCATATACCCAGGTGTGGGCTTCCCCTTTTATAGCTACCCAATACACCTTGACATGTGGTCTAGATGATTCCCTTGATCCCCACTCCAGTCCATTATTAATTCATTTGCCACCTACCTCTTAAAGGATGTACCATGAACATGCCACCCCCTTTAGAGGTTGAGACCACCTAATAGCGTCCTTTGTTAACCCCCTTTTGTGCTTGGAGACACTTGTACCTGTTGTTGGAATTTCTAAGTCTAACCTGCTAGAAACCCTTCATGTGCTTTCTGATTTATTTTTGCCTACTTTTTCTAATTAATTAACGAGTTATTTGCCATGTAAATACTAAAAATAAATACAAGTACATGCTCAACACATTACAGATCATCAACTAAAGGAAACAAAACAAGCACACAAGTGACACCGTTGTTTTTGGACCAATGTCCCCGAAAAACCCAATGCAGGAAAATCGGTGCAGCTACCTAAGGGTTTTATTATTACGCAGTTTATGAATACAATCTAGGTGCCAAAATTGGCTCACCCAACAGAGAATAATCTCAACAGTAGTACATCTCTATTCGGAAGCAGACATTCCAGCTGAAACCTCAGATAAACACTCCGACAACTCCTAGCTCCAATCTGCCCCATGAAAACCCCAGCGTCTACCTCTAGGGACTGTGTCAGCCCTTCCTAGCCCAGTGTTAGCCCAATAACCCCTGTGTCAGCCTCTAGAGCCTCTCTATCACCCACGTTGGCTCTCTGAAGCACTGCGCAGTTCCTGGTTGCCTCTGTGTGGGCCCTAACTTGCTCTATGTGACCTCTAGCTAGCTTTGCGTCCCTCTCTCCTGGCTTCTATGTTGATTCTCTTCAGTACCCTCTCTGCCTCTCTGCTTCTGTATTCACTGCCCCTCGCTATTGATCGCTGATTCTATCTCTTCTAGAAAACCCCTCTCTACAGAATAGAATGATTGATCACTTTGGTGTGTTCTCCAAGTGACCCTCAAGCCTCCTCTTATACTTTTCTCGTTGACAATTCAACGGCTGAGATTAAGTCCCTAATCAATGCCTAAGATTAGATCTGGCTTGATCCATGACTTTTGGACCCTTCTAACAAACTTTGTATTAATTCACATTAATATTTTATTTTCCTTAAGTTTAGACTTAGGGACTCCATTAAAAATATTAATTATTTTAATATCTCCCAAACCGTATAGAATCTACTTAGGGACTCCATTAAAAATATTAATTATTTTAATATCTCCCAAACTGTATGGAATCTACCCAAACCATTTCTAGGTATTGGAGATCTCATGTGCTTTAGCCTCTCCACAAATTTTCGTGGCTAGAGCACATCCGATGCTACCCCAAATCAACACCTGCCAAAGCCCACTATGGAAGAGCATGTAACCATGAAGTGCCCCACTGGTCCCATGACTTGTAAGCATTATTACTTGATAATTATAATGATTTATTGTATTGGAAGGCAAGGGGACGCATTGGATCTTATTCAGGATTGCAGGTGGGTCTTCATTTAGGATTTGGTCTCCCTATACGGGGTTCTAGCCCTCAAAGGGCCTCATTGGCACTTGTAAGGTGAGCATTGAGAGCCATGGGCCTTCACTATACAAGACATTACTCCATGAATCCCCAACAGTGTTCATTGATTGCTTATGTTCCACCTTTTGGACAAGGATGATGCACCTAGTCCACCATACCCAGTCAGCTCCACAGTTGCACCACACACTTGGCAGATGTTCTAGGATGCCTCCCGCTACATATGGAGGGCTTATGTCATCACGCCATCCCTTACAGGCATATTTGATCCATTTGGAGACCCATGAGGATGTCCTTGTGCCCCTAAACCCACTTGGGAGCACCACAAGTTCTTGATTGGATAACAAGGGGCCAACTTCTTGCCTACTATGTTTGGAGTCCATTTCTTCATCATGGCACCCCTTCAACTTCATTAGGCCTCCTCAAAGGCCCAACGACTCACTTTGTTGATCATTTGACCCTCTTGAGAGGCTTATACTTGTACTATTGAGCTATTTGCTAGGCTTGTCACCAAAAGTATTTTTATTTTGCACATTATTTTATTTTAGGGGCATTTTTAGTCCAAATTAGGCCATTCAAATCCCTTAGAGGATTGTATAAATAGAAGAGAGGTATTCTCTCTCATTCATAATCACTTGGATTGGATCATTCTCTCTTGTAATATTTTCACTATTCTTTTTGGAGGACGAAATTGGATGGATGGATGAATTTTGATGTTTTGATATCTTCATTTTTGTCTTGGAGCTTCTATATTAGCATATAATGATGATTGGATATACTTGTTCTCACATGTAAGTGCTCTTTCAATGTTATTTTGTCATTTTTTTATGTCACATGAATGATGCTGGGATTTTCGCTATACTAGGCTGAAATTTTGCTTCTTTTCTTATGTGAAAGGGTATTAATTTACCTTCTATTAGAGTTGCATCATGTCTTGGGATATGTTTGAAAAATTCAATGTTCCTAGAGATATTTCATTGAAATTTTATCTTGACAAGTCATAATATATTGCATATCGAAGTATAAAGACTTTGAAGCAGTTTTCTCATGCCCTAATTGCCATGTGAAATTGTTCTAGAGGCCTCCTTGACTAAATGAAATCATCCCAATCGTTGGAATCTTCTTGAGTCCATTTCTCCCAAAGGAATAGGCACTAGTCCTCCATAGGTGATCACCATAAATCATATTCCTTATCACCTCTCCTTCCTTCTTCTAGGCCTAGCCTCCATATGTCACCTAGGGCATCAATTATCTCACAATCTAGCCATCCAAACACTTTTATTTTTGGTCCACAACTGTGTTGGTGTGTCTCCTAGAAGCCATCCAAAATTGACGCAATTCCGATTGTGGGATCTTGAGATATTGCAAGCCCTAGCTCGAGGACCGTTTCTTGCCCTAGATTTCCTTTGGCTAGTGATCTCATTTGGATCATTTCATTCTATTTCAAGAAGATTTTTCCATTGATCCTCCTCTCTTCTACAATTAGGTCACACCCATCTTTGAGTGACTAATTCCACTTGACCTAATTTTGGGTCCACTTAGTCCCATGTTGTCTCACAAAGACCACTTGGAAACCAAGTTTTCTCAAGGATTTCTGGGACTAGGTATCTCCTTTGCAAGTCTTATTCACAAACCCCAGCTCTTGAAATCCCCTTAGCCCTTAGTAGAGAACCTTACACCTTGCTTCTCAAGCAAGCAAACCATACAATCGAGTCTCTCTTGTGAATAGACCTTAGGAATCACTCCTCATCCCTTTTATCGACACATTCATCTAGTGATTCCCTTGATATCGAGTCTCCTCCCATTGGTGAAATTCCGTAAAGAGTAGGGAGCCTTAGTTGAGGTGATAGTGGGCTATCACTCTATTGTCGCACAAAGTGTCTAGGCAGCGCGACAATGCTCAGAGTAAGGGTTGTCACTCTTGATCCTTACTTACTCCATTTAGACTCTCTCCTAAGCAAGTCAAGGGGGCTAGTCCCTAAGGTAAATGAATGAAAAAGCCTTTGAAACACAAACTCTAGGAGATTTTAATGGACAACTTGATGAATCTAAAGCAAGCCTCGGTCAATTGCGATAAATGGATGAAGATAAGACACAATTACAAGATATAAATGACTATAGACCAGTGCCTTTATGTTGAATTAACCATAAACTAAGTAATAACAAGTCCTCCAGAGAAAACTTATAGATGTGGCAAAGCAACGATCATGAACAATTAAGGTAAATGCCCAAAACATTAACATGCAAGAGATTCCAGATTAAAACAATCTTCATTTAATAGCCCAATTCTAGAACATTTAACTTTCTCCTACAGCCAACATAATTTAAAACATTTATAGCATCTTGACCATAGATAAATACAAAAAATGCATTTAAACACCAAATAATACTAAGGAACTTTAGGTTTAAATTTAGTTATTCCTTAGACGAATTGAAGAAATAAAATAAATCAAAAGGCTTAATAAAATAACAATTTTAATGGGCCAGAGGCCACATAGAAACAAAAAAAAAATTAAAAAAAATTAACGCGAATGCACGAATCCCTTTAATTTTTAATTACCAAATCACCAAAAACTTTAAAATTCTTAGATTTTTTAAATGTTTTTTTTTAATTTTTA
>APFE030534922.1:8914-29785 GCA_000404065.3 Pinus taeda | reverse complement strand
GAGGAAATTCGAATTTTTCAATTTAATGCATTTTAATTAATTCAAAAATTAAATTTTTAAATTAATTTCCTCAAAATTTTGACTTTGACTTAACCCCAAAGACCAAAAGCTTAAAATTTAGCAAAATAATCAATTTACCTTAATCTCGGGACCTCTTAAAATTTAATTTTGAAGGACCAACAAATTTTGCCTTCGAAGAATTTAGATTTACCTAGGACCTAGAATCAATTAAATTTCTAGCTTAGGATTTTAATTATTTTTTTACCAGAAAATTTAATTAATTAACCTATGAAGGGATAAATTATTTTTTCAACCCTCAAAACACTTTATATCATGATTTTCACATTTTTTTACATCTCAAGGGGAGAAACCCATTTGCAAAAGACCCTCACAAACTACTTAGTTTTGCGACACATATAATCTAGCAGATCAGGCAATTTGTAATAAATAACCTAACAAAATAGTTAGGATTATTCCAAAACACTTTTACTTAGACTCGATCTAAAACACTAGGACTCCCCTAAGATCCTAGTGACAAAATCCATTTCGGCTTTGGGGTAAAGCTGAAGGAAAACTTTGTCGACCATCCAAAAATGGATCGATGAGACAAAAAACCTCCCAGAATGTAGATCGTCACCAAAAAAGTAGGTTTACCTAGGTAATTACATACATGACACGGATCTGCTGAGATTATTTACATTATACACATGCAGACTGGGTTTACATTATAAGATGATGATCAAACTGCTGATGATAACTGGATGGCACAAACACATTGATCAGGCACTATCCCTTTTGTGAAAAAATGGGGGTACTGGTATGGGTCATTGACACGTAGTGGTCAACACACTCCATTGTTGCTTTTGGCCTAGCAGTTGCCATTTTAGGATCCCATCTTAGGACCCCTGCTAGTTTGAGCGATAACAGGTTGGCTTGGTATACTGGCTTGATCTGGTTATAGTGGTTTATGTTGATTTTGGGTAGCATCGGATGTGCTCTAGCCACGAAAATTGGTGGAGAGGCTAAAGCACATGAGATCTCCAAGACCCAAAAATGGTTTGGCTAGATTCTAACCGGTTTGGGAGATATTAAAATAATTAATATTTTTAATGGAGTTCCTAAGTCTAAACTTAGGAACTCCATTAAAATTTTATATTAATGGGTATTAATATAAAATTGGGTTAAAATGGTCCAAAAGTCATGGATCAAGCCAAATCTAATCTTAGCTGTTGATTAGAGATCTAATCTCGGTCGTTGATTGACCAACGAGAAAAGTATAAGAAGAGGCTTGAGGGTCAGTTGGAAAACATACTGAGGGAGACTAGTCAGTTTGATTTCTAGAGCGGGGTTAGCTGAGAAATTTGAACTAGTGGTCTGGAGAGCAGCAAGAGGCAGCATGTATGGAACAGAGAGTCGGGAGCAGCACCAGAAGACCAGCACAGAGGGTGGAGAGGCAGACGCAGAGCCTCTCAGGCAGACGCAGAGGCAGCGACAGACTGCGCAATCAGTGGAGGGCCTACGTGGGTGACACAGAGAGGCCCAGGGTTGACACAGAGAGGCAAGGGCTTATGCAGAGTGTCTGGGAACTACGCAGAGGTCAGCCAGGCTAACGCTAAGACTGGGAGAAGTGTTGGATAATTTTCTCTCTATTAGCTAAGCCAATTTGGCACCCTGTTGTACTCAAGAATTGCTAAATAAAAAACCCTCCCTTGCTGCACCGGTTTTCCCACATTGGGTTTTTCCAGACACTGTTGTCCAAAATATCTATGTCGATGTGTTGATTCTTGTGCATGTGTTTGTTTTTGTATTATGGTGTGATATATGCAGAAGAATTTATTTTAATGTTTATTGAAAGAATTTCATAAATCACTTATTGGAAAATAAGTAGGTAAAGTAAATCAGTTGTTGCAATGATAGAATTTTCACATGGTATCAGAGCAAGTAATCAGAGACAAGAAGGTAAAATCAATTATAGGTCGAGACCATGATGCAGAGGCATCTACATTAGGAGACTAGCAGAGATTTTCAAAAATTGCAGAAAAGAAAGTGATTTTGATTTCTCTATGTTGGCTTCCAGGTTGAAAGAAGTCGCTTGTATGACTAGTTCTGCATCATTAGAGGTATGGTATATAGACAGTGGATCCTCTTGGCATATGACGGGAATCCAGGAATATTTCTCAGATTTTCGGGAGGAGAAGATGAACTTTCAGATCACAATGGGGAACAAGGCAAAGTGTACTCCAGTAGGGAGGGGTACCATAGTTTTCCAAACAGAATCGGGAGAACAGTTATGTGCTACCAATGTGCTGCATGTACCAGGATTGGGGATGAACTTACTTTCCATGTCGCAACTTCAAGGTAAAGGCTATGACGTCTTCTTCATCAAGGACAAAGTATACGTCAAACACCCAAGCTGGAAAAACGAAGTGCAGATCGAGATCAGAAGTAACGGGTTGTATAGACTACAACTAGAATCACCAATGGCACTAATAGTCAATCATGGAGACAAAGATTGGAATGAACTATGGCACAAAAGAATGGGACATTTGCACCATGGGGCTCTGAGAATTCTCAGGAGCACTCTAACAAGAGTTTCGGATCTTAGCTAGGAAAGTATGCCAAAGCAGCATTTCCTAGAAGTAAAAACAAGACCAAGAGTGTACTAGGATTGATACACAGATATATGCGGACCTATGTCCACTAAAGCTCTTAGTGGTGCCGAGTACTTCCCTACCTTCATTGATGACCACTCAAGAAAAACTTGGATTTATTTTCTGAAAACCAAGGACGAGGTTTTCTATTGATTCAAAGAGTTCAAGGCTCTGGTGGAGAATCTGACTGGGAAGAAAATAAAATTTTTGCGCTCAGATAATGGTGGAAAGTATGTTGATAAGGACTTCACTGATTTTTGTGCTAAGGAGGGCATCAAAAGAGAGTGGACAGCTCCTTATAATCTAGAGCAGAATGGAGTAGCAAAAAGGAAGAACATGACTATTGTAGAAGAAACTAGGGCCATGATGTATGATTACGGTATGCCAAAATTCCTGTGGGCCGAAGCATGCAACAAAACAGTCTATGTTCATAATAGGAATCCTCATCGGGCATTAAACAAGATTACTCCAAAGAAAGTTTTCACAGGGAAAACCCCAGAAGTCGGTCATTTCAGGATATTTGGGAGTTTAGCATATTGTCGTGTACCTGAGGAAAAGAGGAAAAATCTGGATCAAACTGTGGAAAAAGAGTATCTAGTGGGATATAGCGAGAATGCTAAGGCATACGGAATCTATCTTCCAGGGAGCAAGAAGGTAGTGGTTCGACGAGATGTGAAGCTCATGGAGGATAGGGCCTTAAGAAAATCTTGTGAAATGCCTTCCGAGGAGCAGTCAAAAGAGGAGCCGTTGGTTAAACTTCTTCAACCAACGGAAGTAAAGAATTCTTCCTCGGATCAAGAAGATTCACAGGATGGGGAGGAGCTAACAAAAGCACCTACTGGCAGAGGAAGAACTAGCATGGAACTTTGTCAGATTCTGCGAGATGCAGAGGACTTCATCGGTGCGCCAAGACACAATAAGAGGGAGT
This sequence comes from Pinus taeda, assembly GCA_000404065.3. Taxonomy (NCBI): domain Eukaryota; kingdom Viridiplantae; phylum Streptophyta; class Pinopsida; order Pinales; family Pinaceae; genus Pinus; species Pinus taeda. Next base: position 26,206 of record APFE030534922.1, on the reverse strand, counting down.
GACAACAACCAGACAGATACCAGGCATTAGTAGCTCAGGATGGGGAACCTGCCAGTTTCCAGGAGGCAACTCAACATCAAGTTTGGCTAGATGTGATGGTAGAGGAGTACAACTCCATAATGGTGAAAAATGTATGGGAGGTAGTGCCAATGCCTCAAGACAAATCAGTGGTAGGTTCGAGATGGATCTACAGGATAAAATACGATGCAAATGGTAGTGTAGAGAAATATAAAGCCAAGTTTGTGGCTAAGGGGTATGCTAAAAAGGAAGGAATTGACTACGAAGAAACCTTTGCCCTAGTAGCCAAGTATACATCTATCAGAACCGTGATATCTCTTACAGCACAGATGGGGTGGGCGATGCATCAGATGGATGTCAAAACGACATATTTGAATGGGGTGATAAAAGAAGAGGTATACATTGAACAACCAGAAGGCTTTGAGAAACATGAGAAGAAGCCTCATGTATGCAGGTTGAAGAAAGCCTTGTATGGGCTGAAACAGGAACTTAGAGCATGGTATGGTCGAATTGATGGCTAGTTGCAGAAGATGGGATTTGTTAAGAGTGACGCAGATCCAAACCTCTACTATCTGGTTGTAGAGAATGAGTCGTTGATCTTAGTATTGTATGTGGATGATCTCTTTTTGATAGGATCATCCAGGCTAATCGGGGACTCCAAGAAGAATCTAGCCACAGAATTTGATATGAAGGATTTGGGACGAATGCATTATTTCCTAGGGTTGGAAGTTTGGTAGCAAAAGGGAGAGATCTTCCTTGGGCAAGGGAGATATGCTACAGAAATCCTGAAGAGATTCAGGGTGGAAGACTGTAGACCCATGGCTACTCCAATCATCACCAACTGGAAGAATATTGATGCATCAGAAGACAAAGATGTTGATCCCACCTTATACAGGCAACTCATAAGATCCCTGATGTATCTGGTCAATACCAGACCAGACATTTTCTACGCTGTCAATACCCTCAGTCAGTTCATGGTGGCACTGAAGAGGGCGCACTAGGCAGCAACCAAACATGTTCTTAGGTATTTACAGGGACCAGTCTATTATGGACTCTTGTACACCAGGAGTAAGGATATCGGATTGAGTGGATTTACTGATGCGGATTGGGGAGGAAGTTCAATGGATCCGAAAAGTGCCTCTGGGTACTGTTTCAACATTGGATTAGAAATGACCTCCTGGTGCAGTACAAAACAGAAGTTCATGGCTCTAAGCTCATCTGAGGCAGAATATATGGCGGCGAGCACATCTTTGTGTGAGGCCATATGGCTTAGAAAACTACTTGTGAACCTATTCCGAAAAAAAATGGAGGCGACCAGGATCATGTGCGATAATCAGAGTTGCGTCAAGCTCTTTGAGAATCCAATGTTTCATGATCGGTCAAAGCATATTGATATCCAATGTCACTTTGCCAGACACTGTGTCCAACAAGGAGTTGTATAGTTGAGCTACACTCCTACAAAAGAACAGGTGGCAGACATCCTCACTTAGGCCCTCGTAAGAACAAAGTTTGATTATTTCAAGGAAAAGATGGGGATGATAAAGAATCAATTTCAATAGCAGAAATGGGGGTGATGTTGCAGTTCAATAGCAGTCAGAAGTAGCATGGTGCAACGAGGCAGAGAGAGTCACAGTGCAGATGCAATGTTCGGAGAAAGAACCAGCAGCAACACAGATGCAGAGGGAGTTGTCATACAGATGCAGTAGTGACAATGGTAGGACCATGGGCAACAATACAAGATACAGTAGAGCAGAGGATGGTGGCCAAGGAGGCCTAGCATCAGCATAGCGACCGATGCTAGAGAATCAGGGTGATACTCAGTGAGGAGTATTACTAGAGCACAGTCCTCGCTAAGAGGGAGTGTTGATTTGGGGTAGCATCGGAAGTTCTCTAGCCATGAAATTTGGTGGAAAGGCTAAAGCACATGATATCTCCAAGACCCATAAATGGTTTGGGCAGATTCTAACCAGTTTGGAAGATATTAAAATAATTAATATTTTTAATGGACTTCCTAAGTCTGAACTTAGGAAAAATAAAATATTAATGGGTATTAATATAAAACTGGGTTAGAATGGTCCAAAAGTCATGGATCAAGCCAAATCTAATCTTAGCCATGATTAGAGATTTAATCTCGGTCGTTAATGGACTAACGCGAAAAGTATAAATAAGGGCTTGAAGGTTAGTTGGAGAACATACTAAGGTAGAACAGTCAGTTCAATTTCTGAAGCAGGGTTAGCTGAGAAATTTGAACTAGTGGTCTGGAGAGCAGCTGGAGGCAGCAAGTACGAAATAGAGAGTCGGGAGCAGCATTAGAAGACCAGTGCAGAGGGTGGAGAGGCAGAGGCAGCAGCAGACTGCGCAGTCAGTGGAGGGCCCGCGTGGGTGACGCAGAGAGGCAGGGGCTAACGCAAGTCTCTAGGAGCTACGCAGAGGTTAGCCAGGCTGGCGCTGAGACTGGTAGAAGTGCTAAAGAGTTTTCTCTCTATTGGGTAAGCCAGCTTGGCACCCTGTTGTACTGAAGAATTGTTGAATAATAATTCCTCCCTCGCTGCATCGGTTTTCCCACATTGAGTTTTTCTGGGGACTGTTGTCCAAAATATCTGTGTCGATGTGTTGATTCTTGTGCATGTGTTTGTTTTTGTATTATGGTGTGATATATACAATAGAATTTATTTTAATGTTTATTGAAGGAATTTCATAAATAACTTATTGGAAAATAAGTAGGTAAAGTAAATCAATTGTTGCAGTGATAGAATTTTCACAGTTTAATGGGAATTTAGTGATTGATCTTCTTCAGTGATTTAATATTTTCTATCTCAGTATATGGTTAGTGTGGGTGGTGGCCTACATGTTCTGAGACAGATGGATCCAATATGAAAATTTTGAAACGTGGTCCACAAAGTAGTTGAGGGTTGCAACCTTCAAAAAGGCAGTAGGAGCTTCCTTCCAGTAGGTGCTAGAGAACGAGTGGAGGTTATAGCCTCTTGCAAGTAGGATTCTTCGTGCAGGCAAGAATTTGCACTAGTACAAGACCAAGATGTAATGAAGAATTTTCTTTATAATTAAAGAAGAAACAGAATGACGACAACAACAGTGGTTTTCTCCCACATTGAGTTTCCACAAATCCCATTGTCCTTATGTGTTGATGTGTTATTGTGTTATGATTTATCTACTCTTTACTGCATATTGAATGGATAATGAATTAATGAGGCAATGGTTAAGTTAAACATCTAATTAAAATTATGAAAAATTGATGATCTGCATATATGCGGCTTTGATTCACTAAAGACACGTACACACGCAAGTTGTCTGAATAATAGTAGCATACACTTTTTTTAATTTGATTTTTGAAGATTAAGTGAAATAAAAATATTGATTCAGCCCCACTCTCATTGTTTTTCCTAACAATTGGTATGAAGCCAGGTCCCTCAGAAGGAGCTTGATCGCTTGAAGGGAGATCTAGCAAGATGAGTAATCAAGATGGAATTTTTTGCACTAAGCCACCTTTGTTTAATGGTACTAAAGTTATGATTTGGAAGGTCAAAATGAGATCGTATTTGCAGTCACTATGAGCTAATATATGGGCATCTGTTGGAAGTGGATACCAATATCTTGCCTCCATTCCCACAGATGAAGTAGAGAAGAAGAAGTATGAGAATAATGCAAAGGTAGTAAATGCTATCTTGGGAGGTCTGGCAGAAACTGAATTTGTGAAACTTATGCAACTTAACACCGCAAAAGCAATATGGCATAAGCTTTCTAGAGCTATGAAGGCGATACTAAGGTAAAAAATGCCAAACTTCAATCATATAGAGTTTAGTATCAATCTCTTAGAATGCATAATGATGAAACCAATGCAAGTTTTTTCCTTAGAGTAGATGAGATTACTAACACTATGAAAGGGCTCGGGGACAAGATAAAGGATTCCGTAATCATTGAAAATATTTTGAGATCACTAACCCCAAAGTTCGATGCCAAGGTCTTTGCCATTGAAGAAATGCAGGATTTAAAAAGTCTTACTCTAGAACAACTTCATGGGATCTTGATAGCTTATGAGATGAGAAAAGGAAATACATCGAAAATTAGAGAAGCAACTTTCAAAGCCACATACAACAAAAACGAAAAAGAAGAGCCTAAAGATACAAGCTACATTTCAGATGAGGAAGAAGCGAACGTTGTGAGGAAGTAGAAAGTAGGAACTGGTAAATTCAAAGGTAAAACTCCCTTTAAATGTTTTTCTTGTGGAAGAGTAGGTCACTATGCTACTAAGTGTCCTTATAAACAAAATCACGATAAGAAAGAAAAAGGAAAGAATGTATCAAAGAAGAATGTCAAAAGGACTATTACTAGAAAGAAAAGTTTTTATACACATGAAGATAGTGAACTCTCTTCCAATGATTAGGATGATGAATCAAATTCTAATCAAGAATACCAAGGATCTTGCTCCTATGTAGCCCATGAAACCTCAAGTTTGGTATACACACTGCCAAGTTGAAGGGCATCATGCCATAGAATGCCTGCCGCTGAGGGGTCCAAGATCATCTAGTCTGATTATGGAACCTCCTCCATCGCCACCACACAACCCTGGAGCTGCGCAGATTTCCTCAACAATGACATTCCAAAGTTCAACTCAATATTAGGTGTTTCCTCCTCACCAAGGTATGTCTATGAATGAGTTTTGTGAAATTTGTAGGTATTTTGGCCATCCACCTCAGCTATGTCCTCTTTTACAAAAGTATTTTAATGTACCCAACAATCTATTCTTCAAATTTTGTGGGTCTCCCACACATCATATGAACCAATGTCGGTCCTTAGATGCTTTGGTTGATCGCCTAGATCATGCAAATTTTCGAGTTAACGAATCTCCTGAAGGGCAAGGAGGAGGAGCCCACAGGGGGGGAGGACAAGAGGAAGAGGCCCAATTAGATGTTGTAATTGTGACCAAGAAGGTCATCTTGCAAGGGACTGTCCAATGCTGAGAAGACTGTTGATTTTTGGTAGCTTCGGTTGTGCTCTAGCCTTGAAATTTGGAGGAGAAGCTAAGGAACATGAGATCTCCAAGACCCATAAATTGTTTTGAGAAATTCCACCCGGATGAGGAGTTATTAAAATAATTAATATTTTTAATGGGTTCCTAAGTCTAAACTTATGATAGTAAAAATATTAATGCGTGTTAATAAAGATAAGGGTGGGAATCTTCTAAGTGATGAGGATCAAGTCTGTTTTAATCTGAGCCACTGACTAAAGACTTAATCTCAGTCGTTGATTCATCAACAGGGAAAGTATAAGAGAAGACTTGAGGATCATTTGGAGACATATCGGCAGATACTCAGTATCTCTAGGAAAATCGATTCTCAAGTAAAGAAGATCAATTTCAGAGGGAGAGTTGCAGCGTGGAGGAAGAGGAGGGCATCAGCTGCAGGCAGTGACTGAGGAGGAGGTGACACAACGACAATGGGAGATAGTGCAGAGAGAGACGCAGTCCAGAGGAGAGACACAACCCTCACGCAGTCTAATGCAGAGGGACACAAAGCCACTCAGAGCCACGTTAATCCACGTAGAAGTGACACAGGAGTGGGAGCAGGGTCTCCAAAGTGTTAGAAAGTCTCAAAGGGAAAGTCTCAAGTGTTTTCTTTCAGCTTCTCTGTAAAATCATTCCTTGTAAAAGCAATTGTTGTTGAAGATTAATAAAGCCCTCATCTGCTGCACCAATTTTCCCACATTGGGTTTTTCCAGGGACAATTGTCCAAAAACAATTGCGTTGATGTGATTGGTTCTTGTGCGTGTATTTTTCTCTAGGTAATTGTGTGATAACTGCAGTAGAATTTATTTTAATATTTGTTGAAGGGATTTTGTAAATAACTTATTGTGAATAATAAGTAGGTGAAATAAATCAGTTGTTGCAGTAGAATTTTAGTTTAGAAATTTTCACATGGTATCAGAGCAGAGATCTGGCAACAAGAGAGGGAAATCAACTATGGATCAAGAGCATGATGCAGAGGCATCCACTTAAGGGGACTCGCATAGATTTCTAGACGAATGCAAAAGGGACATGAATTATATTATTCTATGTTAGCTTCCAAATTGGAAGAAGAAGCCGCTTGCTTAGCAAGCTCTGCCTCCTTTGAGGTTTGGTATATAGACAGTGGAGCTTCCTGGCATATGACAGGAATCTGAGAATGTTTTTCAGTTCTTAAGAAGAAAGAATGAATTTTCAGATCACCATGGGAAATAAGGCAAAGTGTACTCCAGTAGAAAGAGGTACTGTGGTCTTTCAAACCGAAGCAGGAGAGTGGCTTCGAGCAACCAATGTGTTGCATGTGCCAAGATTGGGGATGAACTTACTCTCTGTATCTCAACTTCAAAACAAGGGCTATAACATTTTCTTCATTAAGAATAAAGTATAGGTCAAACACTCGAGTTGGAAAAAGAAGGCCCAGATAAGAATTAGAAGTAACAGGTTGTACAAGTTGCAACTAGAACAACCAATGGCGCTGACAAGCAATAATGGAGACAAAGATTTGATGAACTATGGCACAGGAGGATGGGACACTTACACCATGGAGCTTTGAGAATTCTCATGAAAATAGTATCAAGAGTTCCAAAACTAAGTACCAAATGAGATGATGTATGCAGAGGGTGCGCTATGGGCAAGTATGCCAAAGCAGAGTTTTCGAGAAGTAACAATAGGGCTAAAAGTGTGCTAGGATTGATACACTCAAATATCTGCGGATCGATGTCCACAAAAGCTCTTAATGGTACTGAATACTTCGTCGCCTTCATCAATGACCATTCCTGAAAGACTTGGATCTACTTTTTGAAAACCAAGGATGAGGTTTTTGGTCGATTCAAAGAGTTCAAGGCTCTAGTGGAGAATCTGACAGGAAAGAAGATAAAAGTGTTGCGCTCAGACAATGGTGGAGAGTATGTTGACAAGGACTTTACCGATTTTTGCGCTAAGGCATTAGAAGAGAGTGGACAACTCCCTACAATCCGTAGCAAAATAAAGTAATAGAAAGGAAAAACAAGACTATTGTGGAAGAAGCTAGGCTACTAGGGAAATGTTGTATGATCAGGATATGCTTAAATTTCTGTGGGCAGAAGCATGAAGCACAACAATTTATGTCCAGAACAGGACTCCACACAGGGCATTGGGCAAAATCACTCCAGAGAAGGTCTTCACAGGGAAGACACCTAAAGTAAGTTATTTCAGGATATTTGGGAGTTTAGCATATTAGCGTATACCCGAAGAAAACAGAAAGAAATTAGATCAAACTGCTGAGAAAGGATATCTTGTGGGATATAGTGAGAATGCTAAGGCATATAGAATCTATCTTCCAGGGAGTAGGAAGGTAGTAGTTCGTTGAGATGTAAAGTTCATGGAGGACAAAGCTTTCAGGAAATCTCAAGAAATGCCTTCCGAGGAGCAGTCGAAAGACGAGCTGCTAGTCAAACCACTTCGACCAGTAGAAACTAGTTCCAGAAATTCTCCCTAAGAAAAAGCTTCAAAACAGAGGAAATGTCAGGAAGAGGAAGAGCTGATAGATGTGCCTACTACCAGTGGAAGGACGAGCCGGGAACTCCGACAGATTCTACGGGATACAGAGGACTTCATTGGTGCACCTAGGAATAATAAAAGAGAGCGAGGACAGCCAGATAGACACCTGGCCTTGGTAGCTCAAGTTGGGGAACATTCTAGTTTTCAGGAGGTCGTTCAACATCAAGTTTGGGTAGATGCTATGGTGGAGGAATACAACTCTATAATGGTCAATGATGTCTAGGAAGTGGTATCTAGGTGTTAGGTAGATCAGTGGTAGGTTCGAGATGGATCTACAAGGTCAAATATGTTGCAGACGACACTGTGGAGAAATACAAAGGCAGGTTTGTGGCTAAGGGGTATGCTAAGAAGGAAGGGATAGACTATGAAGAAACCTTCACCCCAGTAGCCAGGTATACATCTATTAGAACCATGACATCTCTTGCAGCACAGATGGCCTGGGAGATTCATTAGATGGATCTCAAGACAACATTCTTGAACAGGGTAATAGAAGAGGAAGTATACATTGAACATCCAGAAGGTTTTGAGACACATGAGAAGAAATCTCATGTATGTAGATTAAAGAAAGCCTTGTATGGGCTTAAACAGGAACCTAGAGCATGGTGCGGTCGAATTGATGGCTACTTGCAAAAGATGGGGTTCGTTAAGAGTGACGTAGACCCTAATCTATACTATCTTGTCGTAGAGAATGAGCCTCTAATCCTAGTGTTATATGTGGATGATATCTTCCTAACAGTTTCATTCAGGCTCATCAAAGACTGCAAGAAGAACCTAGCCACAGAATTCGACATGAAGAATTTGGGACAGATGCATTATTTCCTAGGGTTGGAAGTTTGGCAGCAAAACGGTGAGATCTTGCTTGGACAAGGGAGATATGCTACAGAAATCTTGAAGAGATTTAGGATGCAGGACTGTAGACCTATGACTACTCCAATGAACACCAACTAGAAGAAGATTGATGCATCAGAAGATAAAGACGTTGATCCCACCTTGTACATGCAACTTATAAGGTCCCTGATGTGTATCTGGTCAATACCAGGCTAGACATTTGTTATGCTGTCAACACCCTCAGTTAGTTCATGGTGGAACCTAAGAGGGCGCACTGTGCAACAGCCAAACATGTTCTCAGGTATACACAAGGAATAATCGAGCATGGACTATTGTACAGCAGAGGTAATGACCTCAGGCTAAGTGGGTTCACTGATGCAGATTGCGCTAGAAGTTCAATAGATCGGAAAAGTACAATTTAGTACCGTTTCAACATTGGATCAGGAATGACCTCCTGGTGTAGTAGGAAACAGAAATCTGTGGCTCTGAGCTCAGCTGACACAGAATATATGGCAGCTAGAACAGCTTCATGTGAAGCCACATGGCTTAGGAAATTGCTTGTGAATCTATTTAGGAGAAGGATGGAAGCGACCAGGATCATGTGTGATAATTAGAGTTTCATCAAGCTCTTTGAGAATCCAGTATTTCATGATCAGTCAAAGCACATTGATATCAGGTATCGCTTTGTCAGAGGCTGTGTCCAACGAGTAGTATAGTTGAGGTACACTCTTACAAGAGAATAGATGGTATACATCCTCACCAAGGCTCTAGGAAGGACAAAAATTGTTTATTTTAGGGATGGTAAAGATGGGGATGGTAAAGAAACCATTTCAGTAGCAGAAATGGATAAGTGTCAGGAGTTGCAATGCAACAGTTAGCAGTGGCAGTGCTATGGGTAGCATGATGCAACATGTTGAGAGGGAGCTGCAGTATAGATACAGCAGTACAGGGAGCAACAGTGCAAGGGATGTGAGGCAGCAGGCCAAGCATCAACACAGGTATCGATGCAGAAGATCAATGTGAACTGTGAAGCATTACTAGAGCACATTCCTCGCTAAGAGGGAGTGTTGATTTTTGGTAGCATCGGATGTGCTCTAGCCTTGAAATTTGGAGGAGAGTCTAAGGCACATGAGATCTCCAAGACCCATAAATCATTTTGAAAAATTCCAACCGGATGAGGAGTTATTAAAATAATTAATATTTTTAATGAGTTCCTAAGTCTAAACTTAGGAAAATGAAAATATTAATGGGTATTAATAAAGATACAATTGAGAAGCTTCTAAGAGACGAGGATCAAGTCTGTTTTAATCTGAGCCATTGATTAGAGACTTAATCTTGGCAGTTGATTCATCAATAAGAAAAGTATAAGAGAAGACCTGAGGATCATTTGGAGACAGACCAACAGATACTCAATATCTCTAGGAAAATTGATTCTCAAGTAAAGGAGATCGATTTCAGAGGGAGAGTTGTACGGTGGAGGAAGAGGAGGGCATCAGCAGCAGGCAGTGACTAAGGAGGAGGTGACACACGGACAGCGGGAGACAGGGCAGAGAAGACGCAGTCTGGAGGAGAGACGCAGCCCTCACGGAGGCTGACACCGAGGGATGCAGAGCCACTTAGAGCCACGCAGAGTGACGCAGAGGTGACGCAAGAGTGGGAACAGGGTCTCCAAAGTGTCAAAAAGTCTCAAAGGGAAAGTCTCAGGTGTTTTTTTTTCAGTTTCTCTGTAAAATCATTCCTTGTAAAAGCAATTGTTGATGAAGATTAATAAAGCCCTCATCTGTTGCACCATTTTCCCACATTGGGTTTTTCTGGAGACAATTTTCTAAAAACAACTATGTTTATGTGATTGGTTCTTGTGCATGTATTTTTCTCTAGGTAATTGTCTGATAACTACAGTAGAATTTATTTTAATATTTGTTGAAGGGATTTCATAAATAACTTATTGTGAATAATAAGTAGTTGAAATAAATCGGTTGTTGCAGTAGAATTTCAGTTTAGAAATTTTCACAAAGACCTTGTTGTTCACATTGTTAGGTGAATACACATTCTACAGAAGATTGTCCAAAGCATATTTCCCGCTAGGAACAACATAACAAGATGAAGGGAGCTAATTTGAGTAATGTTGAACCACGAGAACCAGAACTAGTAGCTCAACCAAATATTAACAGTGTGAAAAGAGGAGGAAAAAGAACAAAGGTTGACGTTGGAACCTCTAAGCAACTAACTTTAATATGGCTAGTGTCACCAAAAACATTCTATGATCCTAATTAACAAAAAGAATCTTATAGAGACACGGCTGAATTATTTTGGCAATTAGTTCTTTCTCAAGGGCCCCGAATTGAAAAGCAAGAACAAATACAGACCAAAAGTCCTAGACCTTCACAAGAGATATCCCAACCTATTTTGAATGGTTTAAATTATTTCTACAGATTATGAATGATGAGAAACTTGTTGTTCAATTGCAAAAAAAAATAAAAGTTGTGGTGCAGGATGATCCATTTTCAAAAACTATTTTTGCTAATCTTCCTGAAAGGCATTCTAGACGAGTTCGACGAAATAAGAAGAGAACAGGGAAAGAATTTCGTGTTGATGCTCAAATTGTTGGATATCAAATCAAGGATTCCATGCTAGATCTCAGCTCAGATGTTAATGTTTTTCCAAGAAAACTTGGGAGGCGCTCGGGAAACCTAGATTAGTCTTTTCACCCATTCAATGACGCATGGAAAACTAGTATTATATTCTATCCATTGGGAGATTAGAAGATATTGAGGTTGATATTGAAGGTGTTAATAATTATGCATAATTTGAAGTAATTGATATTATGGTTGATAAGGATCCATATCCAACCTTATTGGGCATTGACTAGGCATTTACAATCATGCAGTGATCGATCTAAAGCATGAAACTATGACCTTAGAGGTGGATGGAGTTCGAGTCATACAACCGTTGGATCCATATCAAGACCCAAGATTTACCAAACCTGTATATGTGTTGAAGAACCCAATTTGTTACATCAGATATATCAACTTAGCGCTGGGAAAAGGGAAGACTACATTAACGTCACAGCTGTTGGATCCATCAGCTGGAGAAGTGTTCAAAGTACAGAGGTAGGGTCTATTGTTGCAATGGATGATTGGCATCAGGTATATCATGAGCTTCACATTAGGGGATTTTTGAGGTCTAAGATGGGCCTCCTAAGGAAATTATAAAATAATAATAAAATAAGATTAGATTACATTATCAAAGTTTAGAGGGAAAAAGAACTAGTTTTTCAACTTGTATTTTGAACTTATCTCCCCATGGGTTTAATCAAATTTCGAGCGAAAACACTCATTGGATGAAAAAAATGATTCCTCATCCAAGGCATACTCATGTTGCATGCTTTCGATGGACCCTACTACATGAAAAATGAGAAAAACATGAAAATCATGATTGCAATCATGTTTTTTCATGTATTTCTCATTTTTCATGTAGCAAGGTCCATTGAAAGTATGCAACATGGATACTCCTTGGATGAGAAATTAAATTTTGCATCCAACCAATACTCCTGCTCAAAATTTGAGTAAAACATTAGGGAGGTAAGTTGAAAATACGAGTTGAAGAATGGTTTTATTATTTTATTATTTTATTATTTTTTAATCCTTTTACTTTTTTACTCCAAAAATGGTGAATCATCCCCCATGGTTGACATCATCATCTTGAATCCTAATGGTTCTTATAAAGGTTATTTTGGTTGTACATTTTTCTTAGGAGGCCCATTTTAGACCTCAAAATTACCCTAATGCTCGCGATATTGTGCAACTATCAGATGTCTTCGTTGGATCAGTACTGAGGTAGGCAATTATCCTGTTTTCAATGGTACTGAATCCGTTGTAAATTTGTATACAATAAGTTGATTCCTGAATAGAATAAGGTCAAAAGATCTCTTTGATGAATGTTGCTTTACAAGTGACTCCTGCAAGATGGTTGGTAGCCCATCGTGACCAGTTTCATGATTGGGGTACTATTAAAACTACTATGATACATAGATTCTTACCTTCAGGAAATAGCTTCAATAAGATTCATATTTATGACGGATGTACCAGTTCGCAAAATCATATACAAAATTGTTGTTCCACATGGACATATGATGGGGTACCAGTTGCGATGTCAACGCATCAATTTATTCATACATTAGGTACTATTTTGCACGACTGGTATCCTAAGGAGGAAATGAAAAGACAAACAACAGTATGGAGAATAATGACTAAGCAGTTCTATACAGATTTTTCATTTTATGACACTAATGACAAGATAGTTGAAACCCTCAAAGCTATAAAAAGGGTGTTATTTCCGTTCGAAAATGCTTTGGAAAAATGCAGCAAATATGGAGATTTCGCATGTTAATATGATTCAGGGTTTCATGAGGCTATAGCTTGTGGGAAGATTAATAGAGAACCTGATGATGATTTAGAAGAATTGAGGCATATGGCATTTAAGGAATCAGAAGGGGAGAGAGGAATAAAAGAAGATCCTGTTACAGATGCACCGCATTTGCAACCACTTAAATTGAAGATAAATATTGGGACCGAAGAGAAACCCAAACTAGCCTCCATTGGTGACTATTGGGATAAGCAAACTACCAAGGAGGTTTTTGATCTACTCAAAGAGTTTGAATATTTATTTCCTGCTTCAGTCTCTGAACTAAAAGGCATTAGAGGAGATCCTGGGGAGATGAAGATAGCTCTGAAACTGGATGCAAGACCAGTCAAGCATTGACCTTAAAGGTTAAATCCAAGGGTCAAAGCAAAAGTGAAGAGGGAGATTGACAAGATGTTGGTTGCTAGACTTATATTTCCAATTGATGAGGCTGAGTGGATAAGTCCCATTGTCATCCAAGATAAGAAATATTCTCAGGAGATTAGGGTGTGTGTTGATTATAAAAGTATCAACAATGCTCGTGTACATGATCTTTTCCCCACTCCTTTTAGTGATGAAGTCTTGGAAAATGTTGTCGGAAATGAGGCTTATTCTTTTACTAAAATCTTTTTTGGTTATCACCAGGTCAAGATTGCAGAACAAGACAAGAAGAAAACCACATTTATCACGAAATGGGGTTCTTACAAATATAGTGCCATGCCATTTCGAGTAAAGAATGCTCTTGCTATTTTCTCACGAATTGTGATAGCTTCTTTCCACAAATACATTCACAAGTTTCTTGAGGTCTACATGGATGATTGGATAGTTTACAGTTTGCTATTGAACCATTCTAGTTTGCTAAGAGTTATGTTTGACAGTTGTAGGAAGTTTCAGATCTCTTTAAACTTGAAGAAATTCATTTTCGTCGTCCCATTTGGAAAGCTATTGGGTCACATTGTCTGCAAGGAAGGGGTACGTGTGGACCTTGCCAAAGTTGCAGTAACATTGAATATGCCACCACCAACTACTGTGAAGTAGTTGTAGTCGAATCTGTGACACGCCAAATATTATTGCAGGTTCATTCAGAACTATGCTTTAATCACGGCACTGCTGGAGAAGCTTTTGAAGAAATCTGAGTTGTTTGTTTGGTCTTTTGAATGTGATTTTGCATTTGACACTCTCAAAGAGAAACTCATAACCGCACTTATTTTGGCTTATTCCGACTGGAATAAGGAATTCCATGTTCATATAGATGCATTTGGGATTGTGTTAGGAGCTATCTTGACACAACCGGGAGAAGGCAACTTGGATCATCCCATATATTACCCTAGTAGAAAACTTTCTACGACGGAGAAGAATTATACAACTACAGAAAATGAAGCTCTTACTATGGTGTAATCACTCCAAAAGTTCCAACACTATCTACTGGGAGGTCCATTTAATTTTTTTACAGATCATTCGGCTTTGAAATACTTGGTTAATAAACTTGTGCCTGAAGGGAGAATCTGTCATCGTTTGTTTCTATTTCAAGATTTTACTTTTGAAGTCATTTTCAAGCCGGGAAGATCAAATGTGGGTCCAGATCTTCTATCTCGGCTTGAATCAGGAGAATTAGGGGGTTCAATTGACGACCAGCTACCTGATGCACACTTATTTCGTATTGAAGCAGTTCCATAATACTTGGAGGATATTGCATTATTGCTCGCAATAGGTCAGTGTTCGGATGACTATACACCCACCCAAAAGCAGCATATGGTCATTCACGCTGCCAACTATCAGTTAATTGTAGGACAGTTATATAAAATGGGACTTGATCATATTTTGCAAAGATGTGTACTAGATCATGACAGAAAAATATTTTATGGGAATGTCATACGGGTCTTACGGGAGGCCATGTTGGAGGGAAAGCTATTGCTCGGAAAGTGTTGCAAGATGGTTTATGGTGGCCAACCTTATTTAGGTATGCCAAAGAATATGCCAAGTAGTGTGATATTTTCCAACATGTTGGTCGACCATCTCGACGAGATGAGCTACCTTTGCACCCAGTTCGCGCTCTTGAGTAATTTGAAAAATGGGTGTCATTGGACCTATTAACCCGCCTACTCATCATTCCCATGCTAGATATATTATTACAACAACAAACTACCTAATATGTTAGGCAAAAGCAGCTCCTGTTAAAGACTGCACTGCTGATACAGCTGCTCGGTTCATTTTTGAAAACATAATCTCCAGATTTGGTTGTCCCCGAAGCCTTACCAGTGATCACGGTTCTCACTTCATTAATGATATAGTTCGGACACTGCTACAGAACGTCAAGATACAACATCACAAGAGTAGCCCTTATCACTTGCAAGCAAATGGGACTGTTGAAGCTTTTAATAAGATCCTGGAGAAGGGTCTTACAAAAATTTGTTCTACGAATAGGTCTTACTGGGATGAACGGATTCCAACAATACTATGGTCTTACCGTACGACCGCTAAGCAGTTGCATATGTATACACCTTTTTAGTTGGTCTATGACGAGGTTTGTTGAGGAAATCGAACAAGTGATCTAATTTGCAACTGAGGGGCAGTGAATACATAGCAGAGAGGCAGAGTTGGTCCCAGAGAGGCAGCGTAGAGCCCAGAGAGGTTGACGCAGAGGCAGTTGGAGGCTAAGTAGAGGCAACCAAGCGCTGCATAGAGCCAGAGAAGCTAGCGTGTGAGACACTAAGGGTCCAAGTGCTGACGATGAGGGTCTAGAAGCTAACGCAGAGGCTAACAGAGTTGACACAGAGCCTAGAAGCAGCGTTGGGAGGGCCTAGAGGCCTTCAGTTGTTGGGGCAAAGGAGGCTATGGGTAATTTGCGGAGTGAAGCTGGTGGGGTACTGTGGTCAGAATAGTACCTAACAGGGCAAGACCGAGGAGGGAGTTGTTTCCAAGCCGGATTTCTAGCCAAGGAATCTGGATCAGTGGTGCAGTTGCACAGACGATCAGATTGGGGCAACTCAACGTTGGCAGAAGGATTTCCATAAGGGAAATTGAGACTCAGAGGGAGTCAAACCGAGAACTTCCAAACGGGAAGTTGAGAGACTAGGAGGATACGACAGAAGAGCAGTGAGATGGCCATGAATGGGCTGAGAGATCAGGATAGGTTGGACAAAGAGTCCAACTTTGTGGTCTGGATGGCCAAGATCTTGTCCATTTTAGACAGATATCGCATCAAGGACTTCGCCTTGAAAACAATAGCAATCCCAGTTGACCCAGCTGAAAATGAGAAGTAAAAGGAGGTAATGGCCAGGGCAAAGTGCATCATCCTTGATGGGGTCAAGGATCATGTGCTGCCACATATTGCCGAGAAGGACATGGCGAATGAGATGTGGGATGCCCTGAAGAAATTGTACCAGCATACTTCCATACAGAGAAAGATGCTACTTGAAAATCAGTTGCAGCCATACCAGATGCAGAAGGAAGAGCAGATAGATATATTCCTCCATTGATTGAAGGAGATCCGGGACTAGCTGACTTCCATAGGGGCCGCGTTGGATGAAGAGATGTTGGTGAGGACCACACTGAACGCAGTTTCCAAGGATTGGGAATTGTTTGTCCAAAGCATACTGGGCAGGTCGAAGCTTCCAAATTGGGAAGAATTGTGGGCAGCTCTTCGTCAAGAAGAGATCAGATCGCTGACTAAGGCGGGGAGTAGCGGTAAAGGGATCAGGATCAAGAAGAAGGAAGAAGAGTATGCGGCTCTAGCATCTGCGAGAAAGCAGGAGAAGCGGAAGAAGAAGGACCTCTCCAAGGTCAAGTGCTTCCATTGTGGGGAACTGGGTCATTTTGCGAACCAGTGTCCGAGGAAGAAGAACAAGGGAGAGGCTTCCGAGACCAAGGTAGCGCCAGCGAGGCAGAGAAAGAAGTCGAGGAGGATGACGATTGTGCCATGAGTACTCATGTGCCACTTGAGAAAAAGTGGGGAGACATCAAGCTATAGTCAAACAAACTACAGAAGATGAGGGGCAGGATCATTGAGGTACCCAATCTCTTGGATTTTACCTTCCTACGGGAGCCCCGAAGAGGAGTAGCAGGACTAACAGATGTCGGTAGAGATGGACGCAAATGGAGCGATAGAGAGTGCTACAGTGCAGGAGTCTTGGGACAACGCGAGGCTAGCAGGCTGCAACAGTGCGAGAGTCACAGGAGTGTTGCACTAGTGTAGGATGGCACATAGAGGTGTGCAACGGTGCGAGATGCAGGGAGTTGTTGCAACAATGCAGAGGTCAGTAGAAGGAGCACTTGTTAGCAGCAGAGGGAGCTTCAACATCGAGAGCGTCTCTAGCCTGACATGGATGTCAAAGTTGGGTGGTGTTGATGCCTCGAAAATCGCTGCATCAACATTGGGGAAACCACCCGGTCCGGACCTTAGTACAGCGCCTTTTCCGTTTGGGATAGTGGCTCCGACTGGGGGTAATGGGACCAGTTTCCCAGAAATAGATAAAATGGGATGAGTG
>APFE030534917.1:28260-49595 GCA_000404065.3 Pinus taeda | reverse complement strand
GCCAGTAAAAGTGCAGGGTGAACCCCATGGGATAGTTAAGCCTGCAATGCTCACCCTCGCAGAAATAAATGGGTGCACAGAGTTTTGGGCGAGAGGATAGCGCTAGGACACGTCGCATGATAGATGACTAGTTGCATCCAATGGGCATAGTGAAAGGGGCAACCCCACATGACATTATGGCCTCAAGGAGGTTACCTCAAAGATAGACACCACGATTTATAAAGAGGGTGTGAGGTAATTAGGCATGATAGAAGGG
Source organism: Pinus taeda (assembly GCA_000404065.3). NCBI lineage: Eukaryota > Viridiplantae > Streptophyta > Pinopsida > Pinales > Pinaceae > Pinus > Pinus taeda. Next base: position 49,339 of record APFE030534917.1, on the reverse strand, counting down.
ATATGGGCAAAGTCCTCACCCTTGGTCATTTCATGTACAAATAGACTCGAGTTCGGGTGAATAATAAGAGGCACAGATAAAAGTGTCAGGCTTGGGAGCTCGAGGCTTAGTGCTAAGCCTTGGTCATTTCGCATAGAAATGAGACCAATGATGCAAAGACGTTAACAAATAGAATTTGGCGTGCGAAGGGTTTAAACAAGCTAAGAGATTAAGGGCTTGAGGGTGAAAATGTGAAGCTTGGTTACAGTTTGAGAAACACTTCTAAAAATTTCACATTCTCAAATTTTCAGCAAAAGGAAAAAAATATTGGTCGAATTTTTTAAATTTATTCAGTAGAATGATTTTACTCATGTTCAACCAAACTTTTTTCCATTCAACCTAATTCCGAACATTAAACGAATTTTTTTCTAGACTTGAAATAATCTGAAAAAAAATAGTTCAAATGAACCAATAATTTGACCAATAACTGATTCGGCCAAAGTTTTTGTTCACTCAAACTATTTGTTTGACCAAATTATTTATCTGACCGACTTTTTTTTTTATATATATATGATGCGAGAGACCCTGCCATGGAGTTTTTCGCACTATTGATTTGTCATTATGTTGTCGAGCAGTGTGAGCTTTGTTGATTTTTAATTATGTTGTCCAACACTGTGAGCTCTCTTGTTTTGAGCCGAAGCCCTACTGAGCATTGTGATCCTAAGCATTGTGAGGTAATTTTTTATTTACAGGTTTTATTGGATTTTTTAATGAATTTTTTTAGGTTTTTTGTAGTTTGGCTCCAGAGGAATTGATTAGTTGCACTCATTGATTGCATCTTTCTCAGCCTCCTCATCTAGCCTTCTTGTCCTAACCAGTTAAATCTCTCGGATCAGTTTAGATTGTTCTGTGTTTAACATGTAACCAGTTTAGATTGTTCTCTATTTGTTGAAAATCATTAACGCCCCCTCGAGAATTCGAGTCAGTTTTTTTACTATTCTTAGGGGACTGTCTCTAGCCCAAATGATGTCTCTGCCATAATTTCCATTATTCTTGTTATGTTTATATTAACTATTTTAATAAATGGATATTAATAGAATTTCCAAAGAGGAGTAAATACATTTTTACATATATTCGCTAGAAAACACATGGTATGCTTATTAAATTTTTGAAATCACTTATTAGACATGACCATGGATGATGTGATGATGCTGAGTCATTTATTTAGATCAACAGGAAAACCATTTTTTCCATGTCATATATGAAACTAGATTGAACCAAATGCCAACTAGAGTTAAGAGTGGGGACTCGCCAAATTCTATACGTAACATGCCGACTAAGTGTTGTGCCAAGTGTGGTGGTTTTCCTCTTACACAGAATGATGATATTATTTTCCTTTGAGAACATTTATCTTCATGGTGTATGGAGCTTACTAAGGCTAATAATAGTTCATTAGTCTAGTTATAGGCCGAAAACTCGTCTGTCATGACTTGAAACTAATCATGATCTCCCGAAGCTGGCAGATCCCCTTCATGTTCTCTCTAAGTATGGAAGAAAGCTTCTCATACCTTATTCTCTTTATAATGTCAACCTGATGAAGAGAACTCAACTGTTTCCTCTGCCTCTATGATATTTGAATTTCATATTTGAATGCAATGAAAATGAAGAAAGCATAACTTCCACTTTTTCCATCTAGTACATGAAAAGACATTTTGGATAAAGGACTCGCCTCGCTGGTTGGCACCATGGAGTAAAAATAATTAGTGCACAACCAACAACATAGCCAACACAAATCCAAATAGATTACTGCCAAACATATTACTATCGTTTTCTTCTTTTTTTGACAATTTAATGCTTCCCCCATGATTTCTTTCTTTCAGCTTTCAAATTTAATTCATTATAAAATTTCTCTCCTATTTTTGTGTACATGAGGAGCTATGGGATTATAAGTTTTAGTGGAATGCGAGTGAGTTTTTTTTACTATTCTTGGCCGAGTGTCTCTGGCCCAAATCATGTCTCTACCATGATTTTTATTATTTCTCCTTACATTTAAATTAACTATTTTACTAAATGGATATTAATAGAATTTCAGTGTTTTGGTTTTTTTCGCTTACCAATTCAATGATTTTTTATTTTGAATTTAAAAATTGATTTTTTTTTTAATGAATTAAGACACCTCAAATGCTAGGACTATGAAGTGACTTCAAGAAATTTGATTCGAGAGAAAAATATGTTGAATTTTTTTCCAAAACCTATAACGGATAGATTATCAGTAATTGTGTTGATGTGTATTAATAGTCTTAGTAATAATTTTCCACTTAGTTTAAAAAACATTAAACCCCCCTTGATTGAGGCACCACCCAAATTTTGGTTGGTAACTGTAGAAGGTAAACCCAGTAAAGACTTGCATAGACCATCGTAAATTAAATTGCCATGTTGAGCTAGAGGAAAGGAGAACCTGGCCAAAAGAGGTACCTCATTGTTAGTCTCAAGAATCGAACTCGTAATTGATCTCACTAGATGAAATTGAAATTGTAAAATGAAATTGAAACTCATAAAAGAATAAATCAAATTTAAACTCATAAATTTCTTGCATATCTAAATCAAGTATTTAAACCCTATTTAAATTAAATTTTTACCAAATTGTGACTAGAAATTTGTTGGGTGCATGAGATTGAAGCTAATTAGAGTGTTGGCATTGTTTTGACATCTATTTTTTGGGTCTTAATTTTAATGTTATTGGGTTGACTTGTTCGACACTGATTTATCTCGTAGAACAACCTTGATGCTTCTTGGTAACATACTTTCCTTGCTTTTGTTGTTATATGTTCATTTATGTTTCCTTTTTCATTATGTGTAATTCACGTTGCTTCAATATTTTCTTGGAACATGGGTCTTATTACCTTTCTAAGAAAAGGCACAATACACTTAATTGAAGGTTTTTGTACTTTCTCTTTTCAAGTAGTAGCTTCTTTTTGAGATACATCTTTTTCATTTCTATTTTGTTGGGTGCATGAAATTGAAGCTAATTAGTGTGTTGGCATTTCTTTGTCATCTATTTTGGTGTTTTAATTCTATTGAATTGATAGTTAGAGTGTTCCCATTTCTTTATCATCTATTTTTGGTATTTTAATTTTAATGTTATTGGGTTGACTTGTTCTACATTGATTTATTTCATAGAACAACCTTGATGCTTGTTGGTAACATACTTCCTTGTTTTTTTGTTATATGTTCATTTATGTTTCCATTTTCATTATGTGTAATTCACTTCAAGTTTCCTTATTTTCTTGGAACATGGTTCTTATTAGATTTCTAAGATGAGGTAGAATACACTTAATTGAAAGTTATTGTACTTTCTCTTTTCAAGTAGTAGTTTCTTTTTTAGATACATCTTTTTCATTTCTATTTTGTTGGTTGAATAAGATTGAATCTAATTAGAGTGATGGCATTGATTTGTCATCTATTTTTGGTGTTTTAATTTTTATTTTATTAGGTTTATAATTAGAGTGTTGACATTTCTTTGTCATCTATTTTTGGTGTTTTAATTGTAATGTTGTTGGTTTGACTTGTTCTACATTGATTTATCTCGTAGAATAACCTTGATGCTTCTTGGTAACATACTTCCTTGGTTTTGTTGTTATATGTTCATTTATGTTTCCTTTTTCATTATGTGTAATTCATTTCAAGCTTCCCTATTTGTTTGTAATATGGGTCTTATTATCTTTCTAATATGGGGCATAACACACTTAATTGAGGTTTCTTGTACTTTCTCTTTTCAGGTACTAGTTTCGTTTTTAGATACATCTTTTCCATTTCTATTTTGTTGGGTGCATGAGATTGAAGCTAATTAGAGTGTTGACATTGCTTTGTTATCTATTTTGGGTATTTAATTTTAATTTTATTTGGTTTCTAACTAGCATTTGCACCTAATGTTGCAAAGGAAACGCCGTAAGGCATAGTGTGTGGAAGAATATTGAAATGTGAATGGGCTTTTATGGGCTTTTTTGAAAGCAAGGGGCGATGTATTTGAGTTTTAATTTGAGGAAGCCATGTCGAAAAGCATATTTGGGGGTTAAAGTGGCTACAAAATGGAATGCAAGTAGTCATAAATGTCCATTGAACTTGTTTAGACACTTTCATATCTGGATTGAAATTGTGTAGTTGAAGGTGAAGGTAAAGGAATGAATTCACGCGAAACGCGAACAATAATTGAGTATCCATATCGATTTGGATAGGGTTATTTAAGAAATCATTAATCAAACAAGAAATTTAATTAATATGAAGACAAATTGAAAACATGTATTATATTCATTGAAATAAATTGAATTTGTTAAGAAAATATGTTAAAACCCATTGATAATGAATCGGTTGTGAAGACATAAACTATCAAAATGGTACTTGATCTGAAACATCATTTTTCAAGTTTCAAATGGAAAATACAAATAGTGAATATAATATTCTAAAGAACTTTGTGCTTGTCATTCCATATTTGACATTGTATCAAAACTTGTTGGAGGCATCGAAGACTTGAAGAAGCAGTAATGAACCTACGAAATGTATATTTTGTTAGAAGTTGTAATATGTAAATCGGTTGTGGAAATTTATTAGTAATACTTTGCAAGTGAGTTGTGTTAAAATGAATTTGGGATGAATGGAAATGAAGTTACCTTTGTCATGGGGATTTATATATTGTTAGTTGAAGATGCACGGTGGATGATGGCATACTGAACACCATTGGAGATTTATGCATAGTTGGAGACGCATATTTCTTTCTTGCTATTCTGCTTGAATAAAGAACATGAGGTTTTTATCAAAATCTTATAAAAAAACAATGTGTTTTCAAGATTTTGTTTCTATGATTGAAAATGTCATACCTTAGCTAATTAGGGTCAAAATCAAATCAATCAAAAGCCTAGAGTTCCTAGGATTCCATATCTGACAACATAATTAAGTTCATTGAGATAAAATCAAAATTTAACCAAAAGCATGGGGATTTTAAGATTTCATTTCTGTGGTGTTCCGCACCTTCTATCTATTGGAATTTTTAAAAACTTTTGCCTCCAGGATAGGCCAAGTGGTAGACAGAATGGGCGTCTTGCTCAAAATTGGGGGCATAGTGGGAACCCAAAATAAAGAACAGGAGAATCCCCAATGTATCCCCCACGGACCCATTCCCCCGAAACTTAAAATAGAGAATTGGGACGTATTTGGAAAAGGAATGCTTTCTTTCTATGATGCTGATGCAGAAGGGAGTAGATGTGCATGTCGTGTGTCCGTATTGAAATCAAAAGCATCAGGTTCTTAGATTTCGTTTCTCTGATTTAAAACACCATAAATAAGCTCATTAAGATCATAACAAAAATTTCATCAAAGACATGAGGTTCTTAAGGTTTCGTTTCTGTGATTGAAAATGCCATAATTAACCTTGTTACAAACAAAATAAAAATTTAATAGAAAAAGATTTTGTTTCTGTGATTAAAAACGCCATAATTAAGCTCAATAAGATCAAAATCAAAATTTAATCAAAAGCGGGGTTTTGAGATTCTGTTTTTGTGATTGAAAATTATATAACTAAGCTCATTAAGATCAAAACTGTACTTTAATCAAATGCAAGATTTGGTTTCTGTTATCGAAAACACTATAAGTAAGTTAATTAGATCAAAATCAAAAGCATGGGGATGTTAAGGTTTCGTTGCTGTGATAGAAAACACCATAATAAAGCTCATTAAAATCAAAATCAAAATTTAATTGAAAGCATCCCCAAAATCAAAATTTAATCGAAAGCATCCCCAACACATACAACTAACTAGATATGGTGGTTTTTGTTAACGACATCTTTATTTTTTTGTTTCGCTAAGCTGCCCAACTCAGCTGTGGCTTTTTTCTAATACAAATATTACCCATTTCTTTTTTACATCTATGTGTGTAACATTCCTGTCATTGAAACTGCCTTAAGGTCAGAGCTATAATTGAAACACACCTAGAATTGTGATTGAAACAAAACAAAAAGCCTATTCTCCTAGAATCATGTATTGTGTTTAATAAAAAATATTTAAATATGGCTTCTCACCAAAAATTACTCAAAAGAATCAGGATTTTGAGTTTTCTTCTCTGTGATTGAAAGAAAGCATGGAGCTCATTATGATCGAAGTGTCCTAAGGTAATTGAAATAAACCTCAGATTGCAATTATATCAAAATGCCTATTCTCCCAGATTAAAAATCAAAATGCAATAAAGAACATGTGGTTTTTATCAAAATCTAATAAAAAACAATGTTTTTTCAAGATTTTTTTTTCTATTATTGAAAATGTCATACCTAAGCTCATTAGGGTCAAAATCAAATCAATCAAAAAGCTAGAGTTCCTAGGATTCCATATCTGACAACGTAATTAAGTTCATTGAGATAAAATCAAAATTTAACCAAGAGCATGGGGATTTTAAGATTTCATTTCTGTGGTGTTCCGCACCTTCTATCTATTGGAATTTTTAAAAACTTTTGCCTCCAGGATAGGCCAAGTGGTAGACAGAATGGGCACCTTGCTCAAAACTGCGGGCAGAGTGGGAATCCAAAATAAAGAAGAGGAGAATCCCCAATGTGTCCCCCACAGACCCATTCCCCTGAAACTTAAAACAGAGAATTGGGATGTATTTGGAAAAGGAATGCTTTCTTTCTATGATGCTGATGCAGAAGGGAGTAGATGTGGATGTCATGTGTCCGCATGGAAATCAAAAGCATCAGATTCTTAGATTTCATTTCTCTGATTTAAAACACCATAAATAAGCTCATTAAGATCATAACAAAAATTTCATCAAAGACATGAGGTTCTTGATGTTCCGTTTCTGTGACTAACAATGCCATAATGAAGCTCACTAAGATAACAATCAAACTCGGGTGTTCCAAAGATTTGGTTTCTGTGATCAAAAACACTATAATTAAACTCATTAAGATCAAGATTAAAATTCAGATTCTTGAAAATTAGTTTCTATGCTTTTCACCAAAAATATGGCTTTTCACAAAAAGCCTATTCTCCCAGAATCATGTATTGTGTTTAATAAAAAATATTTAAATATAGCTTTTCACCAAAAATTACTCAAAAGAATCAGGATTTTGATTTTTCTTCTCTGTGATTGAAAAAAAGCATGGAGAAAGCATGGAGCTCATTATGATCGAAGTGTCCTAAGGTAATTGAAATAAACCTCAGATTGCAATTATATCAAAATCCCTAATGAACCTCGAGGTTGCTGGCTGAGTATTTAAATTCCAGGTTTGATGACCACGCTTTGTTTCTGAAGCTGAATCATTACCAGTATACCCTGTCCCAGAGCTGGCTCTGGGGCTGAGTCCACACAAGAACAGGGGACGCTCACTGTGCTTGGTCAGGATGAGATTGGAGGGCTGCAAGTGAGGTGAAAGGATGTAGAATGGATTGAAGTAAATCATGGATATTTTGATTAGCTTGTTCTCAAAGCGTTTCCCTTTGGTTTGGTTTCATGAGAGTTCAGCCTTTCAGAGCATGATGAAGGCAAAGCTACCGTGTAAATGAGTTCAGCCACCAGTGTTATTGTGTTTAAAACTTTACTATTGAAGAAGGAAACCACAATTCATTTCCATTTTGAAGGGCTACGATGCTTTTTAAAATTTTAAAAAAAATTGCATTTTTACTTTTGTATCAGGGAGATGTTTAGTCCCAATTTTTTTCTGTACCCACATTTTTCCATCTCATACTGACCTTCGTAATTATTCAATACGGCATCACCATTAATGGAAGTGATCACATTCATGCCTTGTCTTTTAATTTGTAATCTCCATTGAGAGGACTGTCTCCAATCCATAAACATTAGTCCTACTTCTAAAGGTTTGAAACTCTTCTGCATTCTTTGTCTACTGTAGATTAAAATTGTTATCAAACACCTTGCCACAATAGAAGATTGGCTTCCGGCACCATCATTATATTCTTATAATTTTTGAAGCAGAACTGATCAGATTGTGGAAGGTCCTTTGTGCCCCATTCACGAGCCAATCTGTTTCGCTCTTCAGAATACAAACATAGTTATATTTTAAAATTTGACGACGAGTCCTTTCTTGTAAATTTTGAAGCAGGCCCAATCAGATTGTAGAAGGTCCTTTGCTCCCCATTCAATAAGCCAATGGGTTTTGCTCTTCGGAATGCAACCAGAGTTATATTTTAAAGTTTGACAGAGTCCTTTGTCCCCTTTTATAAGTATCATTACATTTTCTACTAACATACAATTTCCTTCACCATACTAATCACCTTACTTGAGTCTCTTTCCGGGATTCCATAAACATGGCTTCCATGTCTCTGTTTAAACAAATCTTCAGTACCAGCACTAGAAATTGGATAGATTTTTCCAGAGTTAACGCAAATCAACAAATAGCCGAGAATTACCAACTTTAAATGGTAGCGAATAAATCCCCACCCCAATTTCTTGTCCTTAAGTATTCCGAGGCTTTATCAAACTAGGCTTGAAAAAGTCTCTGCAGGTAATATTCTCACTAGTATAACAACCCTTTAAATTGGGGTTTCTTGAGATCTGACTTTTACTACTGAATGGTGCATTTGATATTTCTCTTTCAATACTGAATGTTGCATGAGAATCTAAAGCCGAGCTTATTATCAAACAACATTGTTAGTTGTCACTGCTCCATTTCGATTTTCAAGCCTCAATGCCAGATATTGTTTTTTCAAAAGGAGGATGGTGTTTAACAAAAGAGCCATTTATCATTGCTTTTTTGGTCAGTTGTAGGTAAACACAAGTCTCCATGTCTCATAGTTGAAGATGTGCTCCAGAAATTATTAATGTACCAGCAGCAACGCTTTTACTCTATAAAATTGACTGAATTTCAATGCATTAATTGCTGATATATGCCCTCTCAATGCATACATTTTAGAGAGCAAAGCTAGTGTCACAATTAGGCTTTTGTGCATTTGTTCAATCAATGTAAGCAAGGACCGGTTGCCTATCCTTACTGATATTTGCTTCTCTCCATGGAAGCCTTTAAATATAGCCCACAAGTCGATCGCCATTTCCAAGCATTAGATTTTCAAGCTAAAAAGCATCATCAAATATATGTACTCCAGTCCATCCTGACCCAACCAATCCCTGTAATTTATTATGAACTTGAATTCGGATAAAAGAGTTACACTGGACAACGTAACCGGTAGATGTTGATTGCCTGCCATTTTGAAAATCATAATTTGTCTTAATGATTTTCATGCAGTCCTCCACATCAAAATTACCAAAAAAGATGAATACCTTATGGATTCTTGACCTTTTTTGTAACTTGCTACTGTGTAGATATTGCTATAATGCTAGAGTGAAAAAGAAAACAATGAAACCATCAGAAGTTTTAAGTTTTTAAGAGGCCAAACAAAATCCTGCTATTAGAACACAAGATTTTTCTTATTTTTCCCATGCTAAGTCTGCTTATATTAATAATAAATCTTATCAAGGCCATTGGAAAGGTCAAACCATACTCTATGCTGTTTGAAAGTGGCAATAAGCTGGTACATTCTCTATTTTTCTTTTTGCTTCTATGGCCCAAAAGTAGCATCCAGGAAATGGTCACATTTTTTTCTTGACATGTAATACTAATAATCCTTTAAAGAGAAATAAGAAGAGTGGTGTTATATGTTTAAAGGAAACCTTTGCAGCAGGAAAACCTCTCCAAAGTCTACAATCATGTTGGATTCTCACCATTGAAACATGTCCCGGTGCCCACATCGCACCATTAAATCTAGTTTATAACACTATCAAATATATTATTGTATTTCAAACAATTAATTGTGATGAAATTAAATCTAGTTTATAACACTATCAAATATATTATTGTATTTCAAACAATTAATTGTGATGAAATACTAAGCATTTTAGTTATTAAAACTTGTGAATCATGATTTATTCAAAAATGGGTGTCATTACTGCGATGATGTTGTACCAAAAAGTTATTACATTGACTTATATAAGGATATTTCTCCAATACTGTGTAACATAGCAAAGCCTAATTAGATTGCAGCATATTGATCTTTTCACTTTGACCAACCTGCAACCAAGACAGATCTCATATATACAGTTCCAAATTCAAACAATGATTTACATCAATTAAGTCGGTCTGCTGCTACTCCCACGTGTCCATGCTCCAGTCCTCTGTATTGGCCTGCATTCTAGGATTTTAAAATAAAAGAATACATAGTCCCAATCCAAAGCCTTTAGCAAGTTTTCAGCAATTGGGAACAAAAATTATCTTTTAAATGCTAAATAAATACTGTAAACAGATTACAGGGCGCTTTTACCAACGCTGAAACAAATCAGATCTGAGCTGGGTCTGGTCGGATGTCTTTCAAAAGACCAACCACCTGCTGCATAGAGGGACGCTTGGAGGGTGACTCTGCAATGCAAAGATACCCAATTCTCAAAGCATCCAGCATTTGGGTTGTGGGAGCAGAATTGGACAGTCTTGTGTTCAGTGCACTAACGCCATGGTTTTCTTTCATCAGAGAACGGACCCAATCAACCAAATTCCCTTTGAATCCACCAGGAAAACCACCATTAGAAGCCCTTCTGCCCGTGACCGGTTCTAATAATACAACCCCAAAACTATAGACATCGGCCTTTGCACCTTGATTAAGAGTGTCAAGAGATTCAGGAGTAGCATACACAGAATTTAGGATTTCCGGGCGGGCTGATACTTTTAAAAGGTCTTTGATCCCGGATTCAGCCACACGGGATTCAAAATTGTCATCTAAAAGCACATTAAACGGTGTCAGGCCTCCATGAATGATCGGCGAGGATGACGCATTGTGGAGAAATGCAAGTGCTCTGGCGATTCCTAGGGATATTTTGTGCCTGGTAATCCATCCCATGCGTTCCCCGAAAACTGCAGTCTCTTCGGAATAATTAACCTTGTTACAAACAAAATAAAAATTTAATAGAAAAATATTGTGTTTCTGTGATTAAAAAAAGCCATAATTAAGCTCAATAAGATCAAAATCAAAATTTAATCAAAAGCGGGGTTTTGAGATTCTGTTTCTGTGATTGAAAATTGTATAACTAAGCTCATTAAGATCAAAACCATGCTTTAATCAAACGCAAGATTTGGTTTCTGTTATTGAAAACACTATAATTAAGTTAATTAGATCAAAATAAAAAACATGGGGATGTTAAGGTTTCGTTGCTATGATAGAAAATACCATAATAAAGCTCATTAAAATCAAAATCAAAATTTAATCGAAAGCATTCCCAACACATACAACTAGATAGATATGGTGTTTTTTGTTAACAGCATCTTTTTTTTTTGTTGGGCTAAGTTGCCCAACTCAACTGTGGCTTTTTTCTAATACAAATATTACCCATTTATATTTTACATCTCTGTGTGTAACATTCCTGTCATTGAAACTGCATTAAGGTTAGAGCTATAATTGAAACACACCTAGAATTGTGATTGAAACAAAACAAAAAGCCTATTCTCCCAGAATCATGTATTGTGTTTAATAAAAAATATTTAAATATGGCTTTTCCCCAAAAATTACTCAAAAAATCAGGATTTTGAGTTTTCTTCTATGTGATTGAAAGAAAGCATGGAGCTCATTATGATCGAAGTGTCCTAACGTAATTGAAATAAACCTCATATTGCAATTATATCAAAAGCCCTAATGAACCTCGGGGTTGCTGGCTGAGTATTTAAATTCCAGGTTTGATGACCACGCTTTGTTTCCGAAGCTGAATCATTACCAGTATACCCTGTCCCAGAGCTGGCTCTGGGGTTGAGTCCACACAAGAACAGGGGACGCTCATTGTGCTTGTTCAGGATGAGATTGGAGGGCTGCAAGTGAGGTGAAAGGATGTAGAATGGATTGAAGTAAATCATGGATATTTTGATTAGCTTGTTCTCAAAGCGTTTCCCTTTGGTTTGGTTTCATGAGAGTTCAGCCTTTCAGAGCATGATGAAGGGAAAGCTACCGTGTAAATGAGTTCAGCCACCAGTGTTATTGTGTTTAAAACTTTACTATTGAAGAAGGAAACCACAATTCATTTCCATTTTGAAGGGCTACGATGCTTTTTAAAATTTTAAAAAAAATTGCATTTTTACTTTTGTATCAGGGAGATGTTTAGTCCCAATTTTTTTTCTGTACCCACATTTTTCCATCTCATACTGACCTTCGTAATTATTCAATACAGCATCACCATTAATGGAAGTGATCACATTCATGCCTTGTCTTTTAATTTGTAATCTCCAGTGAGAGGACTGTCTCCAATCCTTAAACATTAGTCCTACTTCTAAAGGTTTGAAACTCTTCTGCATTCTTTGTCTACTGTAGATTAAAATTGTTATCAAACACCTTGCCACAATAGAAGATTGGCTTCCGGCACCATCATTATATTCTTATAATTTTTGAAGCAGAACTGATCAGATTGTGGAAGGTCCTTTGTGCCCCATTCACGAGCCAATCTGTTTCTCTCTTCGGAATACAAACAGAGTTATATTTTAAAATTTGACAACGAGTCCTTTCTTGTAAATTTTGAAGCAGGCCCAATCAGATTGTAGAAGGTCCTTTGTTCCCTATTCAATAAGCCAATGGGTTTTGCTCTTCGGAATGCAACCAGGGTTATATTTTAAAGTTTGACAGAGTCCTTTGTCCCCTTTTATAAGTATCATTTCATTTTCTACTAACATACAATTTCCTTCACCATACTAATCACCTTACTTGAGTCTCTTTCCGGGATTCCATAAACATGGCTTCCATGTCTCTGTTTAAACAAATCTTCAGTACCAGCACTAGAAATTGGATAGATTTTTCCAGAGTTAACGCAAATCAACAAATAGCCGAGAATTACCAACTTTAAATGGTAGCGAATAAATCCCCACCACAATTTCTTGTCCTTAAGTATTCTGAGGCTTTATCAAACTGGCTCTATCAAACTTTGGTGGATGAATGAACGCAGGAAGAGGCGGCCGATAGGAGGTTATTAGGGCCCTTTGTTTTGGATTGGGACGCGCCCAACTCGCAGGACGTGGTTTTGCGGAGATTGTATGAGCAGGAGGAAATCACCATAACTGCATTGCTTGATTCCAATTCTTCTGAGGAGAACGACGCAGGTGAAATTCTTCCCAGGGCCGTGTTGATGAAAGCCTACATTACAAAGCCTGGGACCACTTCACTTCTCCACTTCAATTGCCGGTTGCAAGGTTACGGGAATGACGATGTAATCAATCTCGTCTCCTACCATCCGTCGACCCAGTCTCTGCATCCTTCAAAATACCGGGGTCCAGCATTCTGGTACGCCTTGCTTCGCCCGTGTCTCTTCCCTTGGCCATTGATCTGATGGTTGAGATTGGCTTAATCGTCTAACATCTAATCCTGTGGTGCACAAAATGACAGGTAAGCAATAAGGAAAGTTGGTTTCAGAGGGAAACGGCTTACGGCGTAATTAGAGTGTTGGAATTGCTTTGTCATCTATTTTCGGTGTTTTAATTTTAATGTTATTGGATTGACTTGTTCTACCTCTCTTTATTTCATAGAACTATGGTCCAATCCAGATTCTCCAAATCAAAAAGTTTTATGATGAAAATATTGGCATATCATGCAGTGCCAAAGAACTAGACATTATGCACCTATCGTTAATGCTAATATCATATCCCCATCTTCTCAACACATAACATTTTAATTGACAAAATGAAATATTTGATCAATTAAGAGGATGCCAATGAAAAACAAGATGATATCATGGCCATTGAACAACCTTCATGCTTCTCGGTAACATATTTTCCATGCTTCTATTGTTATATGCTCATTTATGTTTCTTTTTTCATTATGTATAATTCACATTGTTTCTCTATTTTCTTGGAACATGTATTTTATTAAATTCCTAAGGTGAGAAATAATACACTTAATTGAAGGTTCCTCTACTTTCTCTTTTCGAGTAGTAGTTTCTTTTTGAGATACATTTTTTAAATTTCTATTTTGTTGGGTGCATGAGATTGAAATTAATTAAAGTGTTTGCATTGTTGTGCCATATATTTTCTATTTTTTTAATTTTAATATTATTGGGTTTCTAATTAGAGTGATAACATTGCGTTGTCATCTATTTTTGGTGTTTTAATTTTAATGTTATTGGGTTGACTTTTTCTACCTTGATTTATCTTGTAGAATAATCTTGATGCTTCTTGGTAACATATTTTCCTTGCTTATTTTGTTATATGTTCATTTATGTCTCCTTTTGCATTATGTGTAATCCACGTTTCTTCCCTATTTGCTTGGAACATGGGCCTTATTAGCTTCCCAAGATGAGGCAAAATACACTTAATTGAAGGTTCTTGTACTTGCACTTTTCAAGTAGTAGTTTCTTTTTGACATGTGGATTTTTCATTTCTATTTTGTAGGGTGCATGAGATTGAAGCAAATTAGAGCGCTGGCATTGCTTTCTAATTTATTTTTGGTTTTTTTAATTTTAATGTTATTTGGTTGCTAATTAGAGTGTTGGCATTGCTTTGTCATCTATTTTTGGTGTTTTAATTTTAATGTTATTGGGTTTCTAATTAGAGTGTTTCCATTGCTTTGTCATATATTTGGGGTGTTTTAATGTTCATGTTATTGGGTTGACTTGTTCTACCTTGATTTGGGTCGTAGAGTTCAATCTTGATGCTTCTTGGTAACATAATTTCCTTGCCTTTGTTGTTATATATTCATTTATGTTTACTTCTTCATTATGTTTAATACACTTTGTCTCCTTATTTTCTTGGAACATGGGTGTTATTAGACTCCTCAGATGATGCATAATACACTTAAATTCAATGTTCTTGTACTTTCTCTTTTCAAGTAGTAGTTTCTTTTTGTGATACATCTTTTCATTTCTATTTTGTTGGGTGCATGAGATTGAAGCTAATTAGAGTGTTGGCATTAATTTGTCATCTATTTTTTTGTTTTAATTTTAATGTTATTGGGTTGCTAACTTGAGTGTTGGCATTGATTTGTCATCCATTTTTGGTGTTTTAATTTTTAATGTTAATTGAGTTGACTTGTTCTAGCTTGATTTATCTTGTAAAACAACCTTGATGCTTCTTGGTAACATACTTTCCTTGCTCCTGTTGTTAAATTTTCATTTATGTTTTATTTTTCATTGTGTATTTCACTTCAAGCTTCCATATTTGCTTGGAACATGGGTCTTATCATCTTCCTAATATGATGCATAATACACTTAATTGAAGGTTCTTGTACTTGCTCCTTTCAAGTAGTATTCTTTTTTAGGTGTATCTTTTTCATTTCCATTTTGTTCGGTGAATGATATTGAATCTAATTAGAGTGTTGGCATTTCTTTTTCATTTATTTTTGGTGTTTCAATTTTAGTGTGATTGGGTTGACTTGTTCTACCTTAATTTGTCTCGTAGAACAAGCCTGATGTTTCTTGGTAACATACATTCCTTGTCTTTTTTGTTATATGTTCGTTTATGTTTCCTTTTTGATTATATGTAATTCACTTTGGTTCCATATTTTCTTGGAACAAGGGTGTATTAAATTCCTAAGATGAGGTAGAAGACACTCAATTGAAGGTTCTTGTACATTATTTTTTCAATTAGTAGTTTCTTTTTGAGATGTACATCTTTTTCATTTCTAGTTTGTTGTGTGGATGAAATTGAAGATAATTAGAGTGTTGGAATTTCTTTGTCATCTATTTTTGGTGTTTTAATTTTAATGTTAGTGTTTGAGTTTTATGAAGGTATCATAGATATTAAATTTACTAGAACAAAATTGGGTCTATCATTTTTCAATTTTTTTCCTCTTTCTTATCTATATTTTGAAAGAAGCGTATATAAATAGACCCATTTATGCAATATAAATAAACATGTATTATAGTCTTAGTAAGAAAATTTTATAACAAGGAAATATAAGTGTTAAATTTACTGGAATAAAATTTGTCTATCATTTTTCATTTTGTTTTCTTCTTTAAATATAGAATTTAAAGAAGCATATAAATAGACCATGTATGGAATATAAATAACCATGTATTATAGCTTTAATAAACAAATTTTATAAGAAGGCATGAATAAGTGTTAAATTTTTAAGAATGAAAATAAAAATAAATTGAGAAATACTTTCAAACTAGGCATGAATAAGTGTTAAATTTCCAAGAATGAAAATAAAAATAAATTAAGAAACACTTTCAAATTTGGATGATTTCAAGCTAATTTGAATTAGAAAGATTTGTGTTTGAGGAATGAACATAAAAATAAATTAGTAAATGCTTTAAACCTTGAGTTGAGTTGAAGCTGAGTTGAATGAATTAGAGATTTATAGCTGAGTTGAATTAGAGATCTCTAGTTATTTTCTTCTTGCAATTGTCCAACCATCCAACCAAGTAGAAACGACCTTTTTTGCTACCTAGCCTTTCGACATATTTATCTAAACAACAATCTTTCGCACAACCTAACAATACCTATATAAATATATTAAATTAATTTTATTGAATTTGTTTTTTTATAGGGATCATAAAATCCATTAACCATGGTTGAAAAATGGACATTACGCATAGAAGTTTCTTGTTATCCCAATCAAGGGCAAGCAGTGATTACTTATGTGCTATGCAGTATTGTGACAAACAAATTCCTCTAAAGGAAAAAGAGTGTACCTAGAATAACAACAAACAATGAAGCATATTATATTGCATTGATAGAAGGCTTAGGAAACGCTAGGGAGTATGGATCCAATGGAATTGTAGTCTTCACCAATTTTGAAATTTTGTGAAACCAAATGAAAAGTGCGTACCAAGTTAAAAATGAGAGGTTTAATCAACTGCATGGAGAAGAAAAAAATATTGTGAGTCAGTTTAAATCATTGAGCATAAGACATTGTGCAAATGTTAATAGGATGTCTAGTAATTTATTGTATGGGGAAATGCCAATTCAAGATTTGTGTCTGAAAGATGAATTACTATTAAGAAGTTCTCTATCAATATTTATTGATGGACATTGTAAGATATCTCTGATATGTGTGTGTGTGTGTTTTAGTTATCATTGTGTCATTTTTAATGACTATGCATTTTTTTTTCAATTCTATACCAAGTCTGCCCCCACTATGTAAGCATAACTTTATGAATTTGACATGTTTTAGAAAATTTGTATTTAGATTTCAAAATGTGCATGCTTCAACATTTATGTTTTTGATGTTGAGTATATTTTAAATGAAGAGTTTCATATTGATACATTAATTTTCTGAATTCTTTCATTGTTTTTAAATAGCAATTTTAATATCTTAAAATGCATGATGTAATTTCAAGGTTTAAATCAATTTAATGCATGAGGTGACTTCAAGGGTTATCCCAATTTTCTAAATTCTCAATCTTTTTAAATAGAAATTTCAATATTTTTAAATGTGTGTTGTAACTTCAAGGGTTACAACAATTTTCTGAATTCTTGATCATTTTAAATAGTATTTTTAAAAGAATTGGAAATCCATGAGGTGAATTTTTAAATATCATGCATGTATACATCTATAGATCCATATCGTGGATTATCATTTGCCTCATGATTCCTCGAGTTAAACATCAATAGAGTCTCATGCATCAACTAGAGCGGGAAGTCGAGTTCATGGATCAAAGAGACTATCAAATGAATCTGGGGAGGTCCATCATTGACATCATGGTATCTATATATAATATTATATTATATATTATAATTATATATTATATTATATATATATACTTAATGATGCAAATGGTATATTAATACGTATGTACACATAAATATTGAAATTTATTTTCTATTTTTTTATATGCTTCACTCACAATGTGAGAGCGTGACCGTGGTCAACATTTATCTGGTGGTAAACATCATTTAGGTAAATTACACATGTCTATATTTTATATATGTATGAATACATCTGTTCACATGTTTTTATATTTATGTAATTTTATATATTGATCGAGAGGGTGAAAATGTTGGTCCAAGTAGACGTAAGCGAAGCCGGAAGGTTCAAGAAGAAGGCTAGACGCCAACTAATTTGTATCCATCTGATGTTCCTAATGAGCTTCCTTGGGAGACAAAATTCAAACAATTCACATTACAAAAGTGCAAAACTCATTATTCTAAATTGAGGAAAGATCTTGGGAGTTTGGAGCTTTGTGCAAAGAGTAGAGAAAGGTTAGAAATAGTTACACACTCTCTAAGCTCATTTCTTGATGTTTACAAGAATATTGGGCCAACCATGGATTTATTTATAAATATGATGAAGAATAGAAAGGAAGAAGGGATGGGTCCCAATAAATGGGTGGAGGTTAATAAAAGGGTTACAGAAGAAGATGAAAATCTATGTTTAATTTCAAAGAAAGGCCAAAAAGAAAGATGCTCAAGGTGAAATATTTCAAGCACCCTGATATAGCTTTCCATTTGTATGATATGTTCCTTTCAGCGTATGGAAAGCTACCATGGAATGATGAGATTCCAGTGTATTTAAAAAAAATATTTTATGTAGAATTTTGTTTGGGTATGAAATATGATTATAATGACCTTCCTTCCAAATGTTACGGTACTGGGAAAGGTCGGCTATATAATCATAAGGTCACATTATGTGAGACTAAATTTCCTCCCCCTCAGCCACCTTTGGTAGGCCAATCTCCTTGTCTGGTAACTTTGCGATGAGAGATGAATTCCACTTCTCAAATTAATTGATAAGGAAGGGATGACATTATAGAAAACATACAGAGTGAATTGACTGGAAATGATATCAATATAAATCGGCAAAGAGAACAAGCTAATGCACATGCTAATCTTGTATATAAAACAGATGAGGAGATATATAATATCAATATTGAGGAGCTTAAAGTGTATGAAAAGGCTTGTTGTAATGGTTGGCAAGACCTAAGTGTTCATGAAGAAGAGGGTCTGGGATCGATATGTGTCAATGGTCAAGGTTGATATTTTAATGTAATTTGTATTGTATACATGTTAATGTCAATTCACATACAGGTTGTTATTTTTTTCACATATAATCTGACAGAAATGTATCATATGTTCACCATTTGCAGTTAACTCGTTTGTTGAACGAAAAATTGTGATAATGTCATGGTCCTAGGTTCAAGTTCCAATGAAGATATTTTGAGAGATGTTAGTTTTTTTTAAATTTTCATGTCGATACGGTTATTATTTTACTTTTATTATATCACTATATTGTGACCTGAAATATTTTTAAAAGAAATAATTATGTATATATAATTAAATGTTAACAAATTTTGATTCTGATTGATGTTTTGGACATAGCGCCACCCTCTTCCTCCCTATTAGGAGATATGCCACAAGTATTGAATATTTCACTTATGTTTTGTTATAAATTGAAATGCAAATTTCATTAAAAAGTGATTTATAGATTTATCTTATAATTTTACAGATTTGGAATTTTAGGTTTGGGGAAATTATTTCCATTGTCCACAAACTTTATTTATGGATTTGACAATGGGGATATGATCATCTAAACAATTTTAAAAAGTCATGTAATGATTTTTTTTTTTTAATATTGTGAGTTTATACATTTTCATACATGCAATTTAAAATTTCTAATATATACATGTACATATATTGTATAGGGCATCCGAGAGGGCACAATGCAAGATGAACACCAAAAGGGAACAATGGAGGGAGAACACCACAAGGTATTGCATGGAATTTGATTTTTTTTATAATTATGTTTTGATGATCTTACATTCTCATTGAATTTTAAAACATTAAAGTTTAATTTTAAAGTACATAATCTTATGTATATATGCAATTACAAATGTTGTGCAGGGAACTCGTGATTTAGAGGAGAGTGCGAGGAGGTTGATAGATTGTATATTTGAGCGATATTGTCTAAATTGATGCAACATTTTATTTGACAATTTTTTAATGTTATATTTAATTTTATCATGATATACATTTTGGTTATATTTAAAGTAAAACTCTTTATTATGAATTAATGTATCTTATTATTTGATAACTTTTTATTACATAATTTAAAATTTTGGACATATTTTGAATGTTGAACTCTTTATTATGTTTTAATACATGCTAATTTTGGAGTTTATATACATTTTGCATGGTACAATTTGCATGATGTATGGTTTGATGCTTAAAATTTGGTTTTACATATTTAAGTTCATGAATATGTAGTGCAATGAAAGTAAATTTGCTTTTAATTGGTACATTTTCCATTCAATCATTCCTATAACTATAATGTCAGTAGATGATTCTTAGGTTTTGTTTAAAGTTGTTTTGTCTTGACTTATTTAAAATGAATCTATTAAAATTCCAAATTACAAAAGGTGGTCTACATTTTGTATTTGAATGAATCATGTATAATTCGATGTACATGTTGAAAACAATGATAACTTAAAATTGCATTATAAAATATGGTACATTTACATTTTTCATTCATGTATAAAAAGGCTACTATGGATGTGGGTTGGCTGTTAAATTTTAATATAAATTTGTTTGAATGCACATTTAAATAAGTTAGATAAAATTGCATTATAAAACATGGCCCACAATTTGCATGATGCATACATGGCTTGATGCTTTTAAATGTTTTACATATCTGAGTTTACTTGGTACATTTTGCTTTTAATCATTCCTATAATGTTAGTATATTATTCTTACGTTCTGTTTAAAGTTGTTTTGTCTTGACTTATTTAAAATGAATCTATTAAAATTGAAAATTACAAAATGTAGTTTGCATTTTGCATTTGAATGAATCAAGTATATTTCGATGTAGGTGTCTAAAACAATGACAAATTAAAATTGTATCAAATATGGTATATGAACATTTTGCATTGATGTATAGAAAGGCTACCATGGATGTCGGTTGATAGTTAACTTTTAATATAAATTTGTTTGAATGCACATTTACATAAGTTAGATAAAATTGCATTATAAAACATGGCCCACAATGTGCATGATGCATATGCATGGGTTGATTCTTTTAAATGTTTTACATATTTTCATTTAGTTGGTACATTTTGTATTTAATCATTCCTATAATGTTATTAGATGATTCCTAGGTTATTTTTAAAGTTGTTTTGTCTTTACTTGATTTAAAATGAATCTATTAAAATTGTA
>APFE030534917.1:4111-14443 GCA_000404065.3 Pinus taeda | reverse complement strand
TTGCATGTCACAAGTGTTATAGCTCCAAATCTCACTCTTGATGTTTGTGATGTTGCACTCATGGCCTAGGACAACCCCTCCTTCCGGACCTAGTCCAAATACTTAAAAAACAATGTTTTACTCCCTATACACAACATTTCCCTGAGCTAAATGCATGTGTACATGGGTATGTGTATACCCAACCCATGTATATGTCTTAAAACACTTAAAAAAAATTAAATCTCCTTAATTTTGGGCAGAGATCATAGGTTTTACTTGTTTATTACCTATTAGTGCCCATGGCCCAACAGTTCCCAATGAATTCCCAACTAAAAAACTACTTTGGGAGAAGTATAAAAAGGCTTCAATGGGAAGGCCGAAAGGAGGATAGAATAGAGAGAAAAATCTCTCTGCTGAGATTATCCCTGATCAGGTCTAAAGATCCTTGTGCTTCCAACACTTCCCCCATTATAGGAAACCTTTGTTTCCTTGAGTTATTATGTATTTCCATTAGTTGAGATATCCTTGAGTGAGTCATGGAAGGAGTTTGTTTAAGGCTTCAGATTGGATGAATCCAAAGGATGGTTTAGCTTGGAGCCTATGAAAGGAAGACTCAGGTGAAATCATTCCTTACTGTATTTTAGTTATCTACAATAAAAGAAACACTTGTCTTGTTCTTGATATTAATCTTCTTCATGCTTATGATATCAATGTTATGATTTACATATGAATGGTTGTTTCAATTGTATAACTAACTACCTTTCAATATGCTATGAAGTTGATTTCCTTATGATGCATGGTCCATATACTACTATGCTTCCTTGAACTGATTTCTTTGCAAGTTGAAGGATCGAAAGGAACTCCAAGAGGGTTTGGGCCATGGTTGAATCTACCCAAGAGCGACTTGCTACCAATGAAGTTTTTCAAGTTTTATTCCCTTTTTCCCCAGTCATTGCTAACCAATACCTCTTAATTTTTGTCAAGCTGGAGGAGGATAACATATTCTTGTTCTAGAATTTTCCCTTTTGGCAAACCTGTTGGTATGTTTTAGTGAGCCTAGCGACCGTGAAACTTCTTGTTGTCTATATGGACAAGTTTGTCACTATTGTTTTAACAAGTTTAACAACAAACATAAATCGGTCCTTTTCATATTTAGAGAGTCTGAAACGAGACGGAAAGGAAACTCCAACAGTCCTTTTTCATGGCATAATCCCTTAAGTCTGAAAAAGTATAAAATAATAAGAAAGGGATGACTTTTTGATAGTTTTAGTCAGCCGAGAAAGTCAAGCACTCAATATTTTTGTGTAATGATCCCTTAGGTCCAAAAAGATTAAAATGTAGAGGAGGGATGACACTTCCCTTTACTTTAACGAGCTAGAAAGGCCAATCGCTCGACAATCTTTTCATATTTTACGAGTCTAAAAAGAGCTTAAAAGAGACTCATTTTTTAGGAACTAGTGATGTATCTGGGTAGCAACTGGTTCCAGGTAAGTTTGGAACTTCTCAAACAGAACAGGGAAATGAGGGTGGCTAACAGAATCGCTTGTCGCACCTATTCCTCAAAAGGGTAAACAATCAAGTGGAAGTGTATGATCAGACAAAAGAGTGGAGGTGACGGTAAGAACACAGCCAAGGCTCAAAAGGTTGATAGCAATGTAATCACAAAGATTGTTTACTAAAGGCAGGTTTATTTTTTAATGAGCTTCAACCTTGTGCCAACATTGCTCATTGGCGGGTTTATTTTTTTAATGAGCTTGAACCCTGTGGTAACACCGCTCAATGATAATGGTCAGAGATGTTCAATTTACCATTAACACTATATTCTTTTGACGATCGTACTACCTATTCAATTACTCCATAAAATTGATTAGAAATGCAAATACATTCTTGAAAAATGAGTTAAAAACCAACATCTTACTTGAATTACGTGAATAGTAACATAAAAGTAGTTTTACCTCTCATTTTTACAATTTGATTCAAATTTGGGAATGTTGGAGCTCCAGAGCTGTTTTCCCCCTCAAATTTCATTAGTTGATTCTAGGAGATCTAGTGGACTATTTTCTACGCCATTTGGTCCAGGTAGGAGCTAACCCTGAGCTCTTCAATTTCATTCCTTTATTTTCTGATTCTGAGCAACTTTTCCTATTATTCTGGGTCCCAGGGGTTTGAACAATTCGTTATCTCCCCATCGTACCTAGTATGCATTGAAAAGTGCGATGCATACTGAGTTGGCTATTGGCCAGTCAGTATGCATCTCACCCTGTACACAACCAGGGTGTGATGGGCGCAGGAGGGAAAGTTTATGCAGTGTTTTCTCATGAAATATTTTCTTGTTTTTGCCCAAATTAGGATCTTAATTCATCTCTTGTTTTCTTTTCAGAGATTCATCAGATCAAGATGGTCATTACACTGCATGAATGCGAGCATGAAGAAGAGGACATGATTGCCTTACACGATTTGGGTACGGTTACTGCATTGCGAAACTGTGGTTTTCTCAAATTCTTTTGCGTATCCAACATGAGGCAAGCAATCAATTTGTTGCAATATCTTCTCGATGCATGGGATCTGACCAACTAGGTGTTCCAGATTAGAGGTAAATCCATCCCTTTGACAGTTGAGGATATCTACTTTTTGGCTGGTTTATGGAGGCATGGTTCCCCCCTCTCACTATCAGGATCTGCCCATGGGGGTGAATGCGTGAGGGATTATATTCGCCAATGTTGTAGAGATGGATCTCAGCTGAGCAAGGATTGCAAGATCAGTATCCGAGATGTCATTGATCGATCCTTGAGGACTATTTTATTCACCTTTTCTAGATTGGCTAGTAGCGTGACTCTTCATTTGGCCAATAGGTCTTATATGTAGTACGCCGTGGAATGCCTCGAACCAAAGGTATTCAACTGGTGTGATGCAGTACTTCCAGTTATAAAAGAATAGCTTTCCAAGGTGAAGAATGGATGATCCAAGAACTTTGGTTAAGCTTCTATTTTGATTGCTTTCACCTTGGAGAGGATTCCACTAATGCAACCACAGTATATTTTACTCAGATTGCCAGCACCGATGGAACCACATATGCAGAGATGGGTTGATCTCATGGCCAGACATGCTGGTCAGTCAAAATTTTCATTCTCTAATGCCTTCTTTGAGTGGTTCGACTGTCAGGAGATGGTTTTTTCAGAGTATCCATACGTTGGGATGGATTTCCAAGGTGACTCGATTTTGGCGTTACCAACTGGCGAGCAGTGGGGTGTTATACGTAAAAAGATCTGACCATATCTCTCTTTATTGGTTTTATATTGTTCTTGTGTTTTTTAAAGGTTATCAAGAATAATTAAACTCGTATATGTGTGCGGATATTGGACCAGTGTGACCAGTAGTGTGCCCGAGGGTAGTAGTTGCCGTTCCAGTAAGAAAGGTTGTAGGGAGGGTTGTACTTCACGTTTTGGACATAGCAAAGACCCTTGTAGTGCTGGAGGATCAGATCGAGGGTCTCACCCTTGGTATTCAAGATGTGAGGACTGACGAGTTACCTCTGAGATTATAGCGCCATACCACTGGTGTGCTGAGCCGATGGTATAGGCTCTTACGTATGATTACACAGGTGGTGACTTGATATCACCAACACCATTAGTCTAGGGTGTTTTTCTGCATTTTTTAGTTTTTGGGTCATATGACCAATTTTGTCCTCGACACAAAACATTTTGTAAAAACTATAAACAGTTATATATTTTTTGTTTTCGGAGTTTTATTTCGGGTAAGTTATGTGATCCTGATGCAAATGTTAATTGAAATGCTTTTTCCTTTATAAATGCTACAAATGTCTACCTAACACATAATTTGCTAATGAATCAATTAATGTGTTTAAGTTTATGGAAATGTGTTGATATTGAATAGAATTAAACCACCTTTCCAAAATCCTGACCCTTAGGAACATACGGTAGATAGCTGGGTTCTGAATAGAATAGATGCCAGTAAGCTATAGAATGACAAGTTGCAAATCTAGCCTAAGAATAAGTCGGTGTATGCCATGTGAAATGGCATCAGAGAGAAGTTCCATCAACGCACTTTACTCAGCGATGTTTTTCATTGATTGAACAATACATATCCCCCTGAAACTCACTAGGAGCAAAAATGGCCCAGGATGCAAAAGATAGGTTCTCGTTGCTTGGAGCAAAAGTGGCCCAGGCTATAGAAGATAGGTTCCACATTCTACGACTAGCTCCGTCGGCATACCCAACAAATCTTTCCAAAAGGTTTGACATCTGCAACAAATGCAAAGTGGATTACCTAACCAAAATGATAACTCTTGACGAAAACAAATACGTAACAAAAGCATACAAAGAGATTACTACACTTAATCAAGCATAGTAACACTTAAGATACAACCCGTTACGGGGTTGCGACAGTGGAATCCTGTCTTAGTCTACTAGCTCATAGGCTCCTTTTTCTAATACTCTTCTAAAAATGTAGGGGCCCATCCACAATGGTTCGAACTTACCTACTCCCAATTTATTGGAGTCCTAATCGTAAAGCAAGACCAGGCCACCTTTTGAGAAGACACGGGGTTTGACATTTTTTTCAAATTGCACCTTGACACATTTCCTATGAGCTTCATTAGCCAAAGCAGCATCACGATGGTGTCATCCAATTGAATTAGTTCCAAGAAACTAGCCTCTTCCTCCGAAGTTTCGAGAAGTAGATCGACTGCGAGCTTGAGAGACGAAATTTCACACTGAATCGATAAGTCCGCTTCCAGGCCATACACCATCTAAAAGGCATACACCCAGTCACTTCTCACCAATTTTCTATATGTCCACAAGGTTGAGAATAGGATTAAGTTCCAATTCCGTCTGTGGACTCTGATCATCCTTTATAGCATGTGCTTCAGGACTTTGTTGATGGCCTCAACTGGTCCGTTAGCTTGCAGATAATACATAGTAGAACTGTCATGGGACAGTCCTAATTTGGCAACCAATTCAAACATCATGTAATTGTGAAAATAGGATCCATGATCTGCGACTATAGCTTGTGGAACACTGAATCTAGAGACTGCATGATTGAAAAAGAAAAGAGCAGTCGTTTCACCGCTATTGTTTAATGTAGGCATCGCCTTGGCCCATTTTGTGAAATAGTCGATTGCAACTATGATATACCCATGCCCCCGAGTAAAGGTGGGGTTACATGTCATGAAATCTATGCCCTATTTGGCGAGTGGCCCAACAACAACTACTGGATGCAACGGTGTGGGTGGTAGTCTGGTTTTGTGGTTGAAGATTTGACAAGCATGGAAACTTCTGACTGCAATTATGCAATCTTTGAATATAATAGGCCAGAAGTAACCTACTCATATGATATTTTGTGCCATAGCGTAACCAGATTGATGCCCCCCACATGCACCTGAATGACAATCATTGAGGACTTTTTCGGCCTCCTCATGCGTGAGTCACTTTCATAGAACTGTATCAATACCACGATGGTAAAGTGTATCACCGATGAACATGTAGTCTTTGGCTTGGTATCGAGTACATCATTGTTCAGAGCGAGAGATATTAGGTCTAAATGTTTGGGTTTGGAGATAGATCAATATATCTCCATACCACGGATCACTTGATGATATCAAAAACAAGGTTTCATCCACGATTGATGCTTTAGACGTTAAATCATTGGATGATGATGGGAGGTCACAAAGTAACTCCGCAATGACTAAAGATTTCTTTGATTTGGATTTTGTGAATTCTAGATCAAACTCTTGCAAAATGGCTATCCATTTTGAATATTTTCCCCTTAGTAACTGACGCGACAGAATGTAATTTATAAGGTTGCAATCTGACAAAATGGTAGTTTTGTGAAAGAGGATATAGTGTCAAAATCTCTGTACTGCTTGAACAACTGCTAGAGCCAACTTTTCAACATAGGAGTACTTGCTTTCTGTATCATTTAAGTTTTGACTTAAATAATAGATAGGATATTCAATTCCATTGTTTTCTTGTACTAAAACCATTGCGATGGTTGTATCTACTGCAACTAGATACAGGTTAAAGTCTTTTTGATAGTTAGGAGCGTACATTAATGATGCTTTTATTAGGGAATCCTTTAAAGTATTAAAGGAAGCTTGCACAACCTGATCCCAGTTGAAGGGCACTTCTTTTTTCAAAAGACATGTATAACCTTTAGAAAGTTCAGCATAATTTGGAATGAACCTCCTTAGAATGTTTACTTTCCCTTGGAGTTTCTAAATCTGAAGAAAATTTGAAGGTAGAGGCATTTCAATGATAACCTGAACCTTACATGTGTCAAGTCGAATCCCATCCTTAGATACTACGAAACCAAGTAAACAAATAAAACCAACACAAAACACACACTTGTGTGGATTAAGTCGTACCTTGTAGTGTCGGCAAAGTAGAAATATATCTCCCAAATGCTGCGGATGGTTAGTCTGCTTTCGCGAACGATTCGGTGGATCATCAAGATATGGTTGAATGATGTGTTTGATGTCAAGGAAGGAGTATTTCATTGCCCTCTGAAAAGTTGTCCCTGCATTCTTTAAACTGAAAGGTAGTTTACAATACATGAATGTACCCCACGGACATATAAATGAAGTCTTCGACTAGTCCTGTGGGTGGATGTTAATTTGATTATATCTGGAAAATCCATCCATGAATGAAAAGATTTTGCATTTTGCACATTCATCAATTATCTGGTCGATGAAGGGTGTAGGGTAGTTGTCCTTTGAACAAGCTTGATTTACATCCCTGTAATCAATGCACACTCTAATCGTTCCTTACTTTTTCATGATAGGAAAAATATTTGATACCCAATCAATTAGAGGAACAAGGTAAATGAAACCAACATGTAAAAGTTTTTCAACTTCTGCCTTGATGGCAGTGGCTTTCTTTGGGTGAACCTCTTGAAGCCGCTGTCGTACTAGTTTGACATCTAGATACATCTTGATTTCATGTTCAACGATGCTCGAGTCAATGCCTAGCATTTCTTCATATGACCATGAAAGACATCTCTGAATTTGCAAAAGAGAGTGAAGTATATTTCCAGTTCTGAAGTAGAACAAGATTTTCAAACATGAATATTCTCTACAACATTAGGTTTGGTCGAGGTATTTATGGCGATAGTCTCTTCAATTTTGGATAGATTTTGCTTGGAATCCACTGTATTTAGAGTATTTGATAGAAAATCAAAAACTGATGGATGATTAAGGTCGTTGGAATAATCTTCGTTGTTATCTTGAAGATGGGAATGACGGTGGTAATCTTCCCATGGTGCCTCTCCTATCATCATGGACTGAATGATTCCTTCATCTATAGAATGTATACGTGACCAAGGATCTGAAGAGGTGCAATGTTCTAGAGACTTATCTATCGAAACACTTGATGAGTGTTGAGTTGGGTTTGCCGCCCGGGCCCAAAAAATTGATTGCTACAAAATTTCTATGGGGCTTGGGGGAAATACCTAGCGATGATCCATGCTAACAAAATGTTCGGAAGTCTTCTTAATCTTTGCCAATGTAGAAGATACCATATTATAGGTTTCTACAGTGGCGACTTCTACCAAATTATTTCGAGGCAGGAGGGGAAAAGTACCCATTAAGGCAGGGTATTTTAGGAGGCCTACTCGAAATTTGGAAGTGATTGAGAGCTCCCATAGATCATTGGAATTCTTCTCGTAGCTTGTGTACTATTGGGGAAAAAGATTAGTTGGTCAACGATTGTAATTTCACCTTTGAATGGAAATGCAATATTTCAAAAATATGTTGACACAATAGTAGCCATGGCATAAATCCAGGGCCTTCCCAGTAAGACATTGTAATCGAGGTTTCCATCGATAACTTCGACTTCAATTTCTATTGTCCTGCCCCCTAGTTCAACTTGCAAGTTACTTAATATCCCATATGGCGTGTATGTTCTTCAATCGAACACTTTTAATGTCCTTGATGATATTGACAAGGGTGGTGAGCCTAAATTTTTCCAGCAACTCATTGATATAATATAGGTAGATGCCCCCTCATCAATGATTGTCCTATGAACAATTTTGTTGAGGGCTTTTACCTCTATAAGGAAAGTGAGCTGTGCTGGTAACTGAGGTTCATATCCTTTGTCGTTAAAGGCAACAAGGTTGGAATCCATTGGGTGAATCCCACTTATTGCTGATAATAAAGCTTGCTTTTGGGAGGGGAAATTCTCTAGTACTTCAATTGTTGACATAGCAGATGGTGATTGAGCCAGATCTTCCACTATATTATAATTGTTTGTTTCTCGAGCAAGAGGATTAAATGTCGATTTATGCACTACTCACTTTGGCGGCTTTATTGTTATTTCAGGAATGGTGGGTGGCATAACTTCTGACGAAGTTGTTGTCGAACTACTACGTTGATCTGTAGCCTTGTTGTTCGACATCTGTGGGTTCCCATAATATTTATTGCTCGCCGATATGAAAGCATCATTTTGTTGTTTCAATACAGATAACATAAGCACTTGGGATGGGGAAGCATGATCGATAGCAACCAGATTGGTTTTTGGGTTTGGAAACAGATCAGTCAATACCACCGAGGTACTTGAAGTCTTCAAAAACTTCATGACCTCAACTCGATGTGGACAATCTCTTGTATAATGGTCCTCATCACATATGAAGCATAATTAATTAGGTTTCTTTCACCTAATAGGGTTTCTATAAGACTTCTTAGGAGTCAAATCTTCCTGTTTCTTCTTTTTGTTTTTCCCTCTCTTCTTGTCCCCTGGTTGCTTCGATTCTTCGCCTTTGTCTAATGACACGACATTAACCTTCGAGACAAGAAGTTTGTCATTCGCTTTTTTACTAGAAACTACAAGGGCTTTACCAAATGAAGCCTTTGTGGTTTGCATACTTGAGGTGCCAATCACGCCATCGCCTGCATGAGAGTCTCTATTTAATTTAGGAGGACAAGGAACAAAAAATGCTGGTCTAGGGGCATCATGGATTTTGTCATAGAGCGTGCTAGACTGAGTATATATCAAGTCTAGATATTGTGCACGAGCAATAACTTGCTCTTCAATGATAACTCCTCCTTTCGCCACATCTTCTATAATAGACGGTAATAATGACTTAATAAACCACTCAGCTAGAAGATGATCAGGAACATAGGTCTTTACCATTCGACGATGACGTCGTTACTCATGAATATGATCAGATATATGAGTGGTTCTTGTCCATTTAAAATTGGTAAGGAGTTCTATTCTCGTTTCGTACCTTATGGGTAACTGAAAGTGGGTTAAAAAGGTAGTGGCAAGGGCGCTAAAGTTGTCAAACGAAGCTCTAGGAAATTTAATGTAACATTTTGCTACCGGAATAGTTAACGTTTGCTGAAAAAGGTGAAGCTTAATCGAATCATCATTGAGGTTATTAGACGAACACCACAAATGAAAGGTCATTACATGATTTGATGGATCTTCACCTAAATTTCCATTGAATTTAGGAATATCTGAGGGAATTTTATGAGGAATCGCTGGCCACCATGGGGCGTAAGCAATTGGATCATTAATTAATTCATTCAAATTTGGTAATTCTAGAGTTGCTACAAAGGGAAACTGTTGATTCAGGTTTGGCAAAACATACCTAGGATAAGATGGGATCGCTTGAGCAATGGGTCTTTGCATACCAACATAATGTATCTGATGTTGATAACTTTGATAAGGTTGATGGGCATGACCATTATAGTATGGTTGTTGATGACCGTTTTGAAAATACGGTTGCCCATTACCTACAAAGCTTTGTTGCTCAGGTCCTTGGTAAGCTTGTTGGAGTTGTCGTTGTTGATATTGTACCTACCACGGTTGTTTGACCATTTGCTACTGTTCAATACTGGATGTTTGATGAAGATGAGGGGTGATAGTACCCGTTTGAGCTTGAGTCATTCCAATTAAGGTTTCACTAATCTGAGGTTGTGATTGAGCCGCAGAGACAAGAGGCTATTGTCTTACAACTTGAGAAACTTGAGGTTGACATACAACAGGCAGTGCGTGTACTTGCGACAGTCACAATAACAGGTGTAGTGGGAATGTTTGACATAGGTTGTCTTGGTTGCATTGAATATACAACCCTTGGTTGTGAGGTAGTATTGTTACCCAACCACTGGATGCAATTCCAGTTTGACCAGAATTTTGTTGTGAACTCTCGTATGGTTGTTCTCCGAGAGGGAACAATGAAAAGGCATACTACCCCTGTTGGTACCATTCTAAGACCCTTTTTCCCTCCCAAAACATGACCATTTCCTACCTTTTTCTCATCATCCATTCCTCAAATGCCTTGGAAATTAATTAATTTAATAGTTTATAGTTGTTGACATGCATATTAATTGATTTAGGG